>JAODUK010000405.1:0-13742 GCA_027564635.1 Typhlichthys eigenmanni | reverse complement strand
CATTCAATGTTTCAAACCTTAATAATCCACAGCATGAATTATCAATGGGGCGTGGTTCGGCTGCTGGATCACTACATAACGGAGCTATATACATGCATACGGATGTCCCTGCTGCTAATAATATACAGTTATAACATTTATAATATTAGCAAACTCACCATATGTTATTTACGCATGGCAATAAAGGAGGAAATATGGTGTGGTAGAACAATGAAAAACACCACCGTACTATGAACATTATGGCAGATGCAAATCGATACGAATTCACGTCACCTCAGAATACGGCAAATACGCCTTCAACTGTGTATTCAGACTAAGCAAGCGATACGAGTGACAAACAAAGTATAACAAGGTGGGCTTTCTAACAGTCTGCTCTTGTTAAGGCTTGGACAGCAAATGTACCCAACATATTCCATAAGGCATTTCCAGTCATTTGGGGATTAAGAGCTAAAATCTTTTCCCCTTATTTTTAATAACCACATACACCATACCCATTTGGTGAACTATAGCCATCTTTCACCCATGCCATTACCACATGGTTGAAAAGGGGGAGTTGCATATATTTAACTCTGTCTCATTGCAAGTTAACTGCTGGCTTTAGACCACGTGTCAAACACAAGGCCCTCGGGTCACATCAGGCCAATTTATTTCCGGCCCACAAGATCAACAGATGATTTGGATGTTTTCATATATAGTACTGTTTCTTGCCCACAATTTGCTGCAGTAAAATACCTAGCACACATTCCGACATGCTGTGGCACTCAACTGACATGCTAACGCTTTGAAATCAGATCAATCCCTCACTCACAAAAAACAGCAGCTGTTTCTGGAGGGAATACTAGACAATATAGTTGCATTTGCAATCCAGCTATGTGCATGATAAAGCAATGGCTGTGGTACAGCCTGACCAATGTTGATATTTGGGAAGATGATGAACATATTTTTCCATTGATAACTTGCAGGCACTGAAAATGGTCTCAATCCTGTCTTCATCTAAACCACCTTTTTATAGCTGCAAGATGCTTTCAATGATTTACCTCAGTATAACATATTATACCTATACACTGATTAGAATACTGTGCGTGTACTAAATGTGCACAATATATCGACTCAGTATCGTTATTGCAATATCACATTGGTCAATATAATATCGAAAATGTTGCAGGAAGTGCAATATTCAGTTTATTTTTTGGAGAGATGGGTCCATTGACTGGCTGAGTTGTGTTTGCAGAACAGTAACATGTGTGGATGAGGAAGCTAATGACATAATAGAGATTGAAGAGGAAACATTAGTGGCCAAAAATAATGTTTTCTCGGTATCTTAGAATTACTGTTGTTGTACCAGTCCAATATGACAGTTTAAAATGTGTTATTTTGATATGTTCTGAATATATTTTGATGCATTTTCCCATTTCCCGTTTGTGTTTTAACAAAAAAAAAATTGATATTGCAATTTTAATTATCAATATCACATTTAATCAATATTGTGCACCCCTAGCGTGTACTGTATGTATGTCGGCCATTAATATCAGACAGACGGACAGATTCATTATTGTCCTTGACAGTATATCCATTCAACACTTTAATAATGGCAAATTAGTTTTGTTTAATAATGCTATGACAGAGGAGACCAATACTGTATGTCTATGCCATATGTAATTCACTTGCACCAACATGCTGTTAACCTCCGATTTAACGCCATACTCAGTGTGACCTCACAGTGCACAGCGAGAGCGTTGTAAACGTGATTGAAAAAGAGAACCATCACATTGTTTCTCCCTGTGACGTTCTCCAGCTTAAGCAGTTGTCTAATGTCATGCCATGCCACATATGTGCCACATCAGTATAGGAGATAGGTTCCCCTCTCTCTGATAGGTGGCATATGGTGTGAGTAAGAGAATGGAGATAACAGCTGGAGCTGGGCATGAGTGAATATACCCGCTTCCAGGTAACAGCTTTACCACCAGTTACATAAGCCTGGCACGAATGACACTGCACAGATTAAACAATACTATAGCCGCAAACAGGGAGAATTCATGTCTATATTTTTAAAAGGGTATGTGAATTTATTTAGGTATTGATGGCTTGATAGGGCCTTGTTAAATCCCAAGCAATGTATCCTCAGAATCTGCTGAATTATGCACCTTCAACTTGGAGAATATTGTGTTCCAGTTAACTCTGTTAATCGTATTGATTTTTGGATATTAGCTGTAAATTAGCTGGATATCTCATCTTCTTATTTGGAAAGAGGGCTTAAAATGTCTGAGCTGAAGGATGCAGTTGATAGAAAAACAGTAGGCCTACTTGCCGTGAAGCTGAACAAATTGCCAATTCTATCAAATTTGTGTGTGTGTGTGTGTCTATCTATCTATCTATCTAGTCAATTTTATTTTTATAGCCCTTAATCACGTTGCAGTCTCAAAGGGCTGTACAGCATACATTTCACATGAAAACAAACCACCTCCCGGGCAAGGAAAAACTTCCATTAAAACCATATGGGGGAGGGGGAGGGGGGGTCACATGAATCAACCCCTCCAGGACAGTTAAGATGCAATAGGTGATGGTAGGCAAACAACATTTAGCATTAATACTATGTATAATATGTACACATTGTGCCATACATAAGAACTAACACATCAGAAAGATTTAAAGTGTTTTGTAAGTTAGTTAATTAAGAGTGGTCTGTCAATTGTAGCATTTAACAGGTTTGTGTGTGCGTGCCTGCCTGCCTGCCTGTTCACCCACTGCTGTGGGATGGCATCCCATTCTTCAACAAGCATTTTGTCACAAGTCAGCCAACGTGGTTGTGTTTGTCACTCTGGCACGAACAGCATGCCCAAGCTGATCACACACGTTCACAAACCGACCGTCGAATGTGTGATTCAGTGGTGCAACTTGATCACAAACGAGTGTGGTTTCTGACAGCTTTTTTCTTTCTAAACAAACATAAACTGTAGTTTGATAAGCATGCGGTGACTGTAACTATTTATTTCTTCAATAATTACACCACTGTAGAATCTATTCTAACCTGGGCCTTTGATTTGAATGAACAGGCCCAGCTGTACCAGTTGGGGTGGATGTACAGGTGGAGAGCTTGGATAGCATCTCAGAAGTAGACATGGTAAGTACTTTTATCTATCGTGTGTGTGTGTGTGTGTGTGTGTGTGTGTATTATTGTAAGGGGGGAGAACAATTTAAGCAATTGCATCAATCCTGTGAGTGGAAATCATTTATTTTACAGAACCAAATTGAAATGTACTTGTTTCAAATACATTCTATGTTACGAATGCAAATATAATATACAGTAGGTTGATGAAAGAATGGCAACGATCTCTGCAAGAGGAGAAATAAATGATACTTTGAACAGCACGAGCACTCTGCGTTGTGAGATGAAAAGAATGTATTAATATATTATACATTTAAAATCTATTCATATTTTGCCTAATGTTTTTTTTTTTTGTGCGTTTGTGCTGTTTAAGGATGTCACTTATCCTTGATGAAGCCACAGCTCATCTCTGTCACCAGAGAGGTCTGTAGCCAGACACCTCTGAATATATATTAAAATAAATTACAAATGAATTCAAAAATGTTACCCATATATTACCAGGAATTATTGCATTTAAAAAAAGTTTGCTTCATCACTTTTTATTGTATATTTGTCATGTGAGAATTGTTCTGAAGCCCGTCTTCCGATAGCATCTAACAGCAAACAAATAATGTGCCGGCTCAAATCCTACAGTTATGATAACCAGCAAGAAGGATGAAGAAAGCTTAGGTCAGAAGTGTTTGAGGGTTTCAAGCAGTGACTTACACAATGCAAAATGCTTTTATTTTGGGCGCTTATACAATATGCACTGCAGCTAATTATTGCCTAGTCATACTGTACCAGATGTTAACACATATAATTTGTGTATAAACTCATGGTGCTAATATAGGGTGAATTAGTGCTGTAGCATAGTCTAGAAATAAAGGAAATGTTGCTGTTTTACTCCATCCTGCAACCTGCACAACGTCACTTAACATATGTTCTATGCTTTAAGTGACGGCACACATTTGATTTATAGTCTACCTAATGTAATTCCTCAACCGTAACCCGGATCACTGTAACGTAGCATGAACCAGCGGCTCCATCTCCCTCTGAGGTCAGGGGTCAAGCAGAGGCCTCGCATGTAGCCAGCTCTTAATCCAGAGGTTCTCTCTGTTCTTGCGTAACGCGGCCCAAGGACTTCACCATGACCCTGTATCTGAGGCATTACTGGAAGGACGAGAGGCTAGCCTTCCCAAGCGCCACCAACAAAAGCATGACGTTTGACGGGCGCCTGGTCAAGAAGATCTGGGTGCCCGACGTCTTCTTTGTGCACTCCAAGAGGTCCTTCATCCACGACACCACCACAGACAACATCATGCTCCGGGTTTTCCCTGATGGCCATGTGCTCTACAGCCTGAGGTGAACACAGATCTGTGTTTCCTGTTTGATTATGTCTTGTGTTTCCTGTTTCCTGTGAAGGGCAATAAAGAGCAGATGATAAGACCCTAAGTCTTCCAGTCCACAAATAATCAGTCAAAATAAAAGTCTGATATTCCCACCTCAATCAGAATGAACTGGTCCATTCCTATAAAGAGTATTGTACCTTATGCAATATGATGTACTATTTTACAACATATCTGTATTCTTCCTATACACAATCGCCTACTTGTCCGCAGATCTCAGGTCAGGGGCGTAGGCCTATAAGACATATGCTTGTAACGTCACTACAGCCCATCCTAGTTTTGCCTTCCCTTGGTTAATATCTGCTGCTGTGGTAGGAAGACATGATGATAATACGGCTGCTTCAATGAGAACGGAAGGAATAACCCACAGCAAGATCTTGATTGAGCCTCCCATCTGCATCCACAGTTCACATACAGTCAAATGGTTGTGTGTAGCTACCATGGAAGATAAAGTACAGTACAGAGCTGATGTGATCATTTAGCAGTCCTTTAGCATTGTATTACAGTGTGATGTTAAATATTGTTCCTCAACCCCATGCAGGGTCACAGTTACTGCTGCCTGTAACATGGATTTCAGCCGTTTTCCCTTGGATTCACAGACATGCACACTGGAGCTGGAGAGCTGTAAGAAATGCAATGTGCCAGACCAGAAATAACAGATCCATCTGGTTTAGAAACTGTTAAAGCAATGTAAAGACTGTTGTTTACAGTTCCTGTTCTCAATTGCATTATAACACCCACAGTTTCTGGACACGCCAATTTAAGTCAAATGTAACGTTCATTCAACTTAATTACCCATCACAAAAATGAACGCTTGAAAACTGTTAAAAAGTAGTGGAACAAGCTGTAGTAGTAATATCAACAACAAGCGTTTTATGTTCGTTCAGATGCGTATACGGATGAGGACCTGATGTTGTATTGGAAGAGCGGTGATGAGTCTCTGAGCACCGACGACCGCATTTCTCTGTCTCAGTTCCTAATTCAGAAGTTCCACACAACCTCCAGACTGGCTTTTTACAGCAGCACAGGTACTGGTCACCACAGTAACAACCATTTTGTGTACGTTCACGTGGCAACAGCAATTCAATGCTGGGAAGGGAAAGATAACCATGTATTTGAACCTCTGTTTAAACCATCAGTGTAATGTGCAAGTTTCATAAATATTAATATATTTATTATAACAAATATTTATAATACATTAATGATTCCGTCTGGTTGGCCATCATTATGCCCATTCAAACACATTCATTTTTGATGTTTTATATAGTGTCAAGTTGTGATGTGCTAAAATATTAACAATTATTTAGTGTTATGTCCACCAGTATAGTTCCACCACAGAGCATATGATAAACTAAAGTGTGCATGCCCTCCACATGCTGACAATAACACATGGACCACCTGCTGTACATTAGGTGGTCCATGTGTTAATGCTGCACATTACATTACAGCTGCCTATTACAATAAACTGAATCTTCAACATCAGCGTAATATTAACATGGTAGTTCTTCTTTTAACCACTGTCTAATACAGGGGTGGGCAATCCTGGTCCTGGAGGGCCGGTGCCCTGCATGTTTTAAGTGTCTCCCTGCTCCAACACACCTGATTCTAATGAATGGGTCGTTGGAAGCCTGCTAACGAACCCATTCATTAGAATCAGGTGTGTTGGAGCAGGGAGAGATCTAAAACATGCAGGGCAGTGGCTCTCCAGGACCAGGATTGCCCACCCCTGGTCTAATATTACTGTGCCTTTAGCAGCTCATATGATGCATTTCTGCTTCCCCACCAGGTTGGTACAACCGCCTGTACATCAATTTCACCCTGCGGCGCCATATCTTCTTCTTCCTGCTGCAGACCTACTTCCCAGCGACACTGATGGTCATGTTGTCCTGGGTGTCCTTCTGGATCGACCGCAGGGCCGTGCCTGCCCGGGTCTCATTGGGTCAGTCACATTCTCTTTAAGGGCTCCATTAGCAGTCCAGTAAGCGCCAACTGGCCGTGCCAGTACACAACTGTGTTATATAGTAAGAATTAGCTTGTTAGAATTAGCACCTCCATCGAACGTACATGATTTAAAACGTATTTTTTATTATTTATTTTCATCTTATTTAAATGTAGTTACGTTTTAGCATAAGTACTCAATTCTGATGGAATTAGTGTCTTCATTGAAAAGTAGGTATGGCTTCAACTGACCCCTCCAAACACTGGTGTTCTTGTAGTTCCTATATGTTTTTCTCTCAAAAACCAGATGGAATAGCTAGGTGTTTAAACAGGGTTTAAATGTACTGTAAAAAGACACCTCAGGATAAAGCTGTTTGTCCCTTGTGTTCCAGGTATTACCACTGTGCTCACCATGTCCACCATTATAACTGGAGTCAACGCCTCCATGCCCAGAGTGTCCTACATCAAAGCGGTGGACATTTACCTGTGGGTCAGTTTCGTCTTCGTGTTCCTGTCCGTGCTGGAGTATGCTGCGGTCAACTACCTGACCACTGTGAGGGATGGGAAAGACAGGAAGCTCAGAGAAAGGGCCAGACAACAGGTACTTTGAAACATCACTAATAGCATGCCAATTACCTGTCCACCCACACGGGCATTCTGAGTTAATGTGGGTGATCACACCTTTTCTCAGGTGTGTGCTTGTGCGTGTGTGCGTGTGCGTGTGTGCTTGTGTGTGTGCGCGCGCTTGCACGAACACCAATTGATTTACATCTGTCAGTTTTGCTGCACTTGCTATGGGTTTATGGTTGTGCTGTAGGTCAAAGCTCACGTTGATGTAATTGTACTAATTCATAGTTTTTTCTTTATGTATACTTTACAGTATATTGTCTAGTCTCCCTGCTTGTGTTTCTACAATATAACTGTGATTCCTCAAAATAAATGCATTTATGTAATGCTTTTCCAACCTTACGTCAACTCAACCCACTGTACAGTATAGCCTCACATTCACCCATTGACACACACACATTCATACACCATTTGACTTGACGTGAGCACTTGGGTGTCTTGCTCAGGGAGAACTTACCTTCATGAATCCTAATGATGATTGAAATGATTCCCAGCCTCTTCCCTGTGCGTGCGGCATGTCGCACGCCAGGACCATGGTTCTGGATGGCAGCTACAGCGAGGCGGACGCCAACAGTCTTGCGGGGTACACCAGGGGCTCCATCGTGCCTGAGGACCAGTCGGAGAAGCAGGAGCGCATGGTGGTACACCTGGCCATAGACAGAGAGTCCACAGCAACCAAGAAGAAAGGCATTCGAGGCTTCAGCATCATCCAGAACACGCACGCCATCGACACATACTCCCGAATGATCTTCCCCGGTGCCTACATCTTCTTCAACCTCATCTACTGGTCTGTTTACTGTTGAAAGGCTTTTCACCGATGAGCAACTAATGGGCTGAAAAGCATGCTTGTTTTTAGCCAAGACTTTCTGTGATTTGATTCTTGAGGAGGGTGGATGGTTGTTTTTTTTCCCCCCAGTCTCCATTGATGCTGGACTTTTGTGCAGAATACAGATTTTCTCCTTTTTATCATTCATCATATAGACTCGGCATGCTCCCATTCAAAAACCTGTACTGTCGTGAACTGAACTTGCAAATCAAACTCAGACATATCAGACACATCAAACTCAGACATATCTCTCTTGCTATTGCCAGTATTATGTTTGACATTCAGTCACACAAATTAATGTGTTCACTATACCTTATGAGGCTATGTGTGAAATGCCAATCTCCCAGCCCTATGATGTCATGATGATGTGACAGTTTAGAGATATACAGTAGTAAGCGATTGTAAGTGAATCTACTTTTTTGTGAAATTCACCAAATCTCTCCACACAGTTCTCTATCTGCTCATTCTGTGTGTTGAAATCTAATGATGTTTCTACACAGCCCTGGCTCTGTAAATAGCAGCACAAAGTGCTGCAGACCGCACCAGCCAACAATATTCTAGCCTTCGCAATGTGTTTTCAATGTGTGGGTTGTTGCATCTGAGGGAGCACCCTATGGCATTGAAGGGAGGTGTTTTGTTTTAGTTCAATTATCAACCAGATTAAATATTCTTCAGAATTATATACTTTTTTATTTTGGTATTGATGGTAATAAAGTAAGCCACAAACATGGGACCATACAATATTTGACCATGCTTTATGCATAACACTGAAAATAATATTGCTTTATTTATTTATTTATTTATTTATTTATTTATTTATTAAATCATTTTTAATTTGTGTTATTTTAATGCACTGATTCATTTTAAGATATGTTAATGCTGATTTCTAATTCAATGGGAATTCCAGACGGTATATCCTAACCTTTGATGAAATAAACAGCATGAGTGGTTATAGTTAAAGAATGCCTGTGTATACCGCTTTACTTTAATTGACTACAGCGAGAGATATTAATAGTAGTACATTTTATTTATTTTTCAAGGATTTAACACTTAAAGCTTTATCAGTGATGTAACAAACTTGACTGCCTTAAGTGAACTTTTTATTTTTGTTATAAACCACCATGGTTTCATAGCAGTATTTGTTAATTTATATACTAATGCATAGTTCAGTGAACATTTCTAGGTAGTGTTATATTCAGATAGTATTAAGTCATGTAATGTATTGCAGTACAATTGCCTGGGCATTGTACTGACTTATACAGGTATGTTAAGTTGCTTGTTCTAAGCTCATGCATCACTATTCAATTTTACAACATTTAGGGAAATAATTACATTGACATTCAGAAATAAATACATAATTTCAATAAAATCAGTATATATTTTGTAAGCATGACCTAATATTTGTGATTCTTCAATTGGGGAACTTTCTTGTCCCCAGGTTATACATTCATGTTAGAAATACAAAATATATCTGTTATGAAAACTATTAATTACACCACTAAAAAAATATATGCACTAAGATAATGATTTCCAATTTTTGTAATGTTTTAAACATCAATATATTGCTATGTTGGCCTTGTCCTTAACACAGACTTTCAAACTTCTTCAATAAATTGATAAAAAGTGATAAATTAATTGAAAAATCACAATGTGTGTTTTCTTATAACAACTATAAAAGACATACAGTATATTGTATTACTTGGGTTCTTATCTATGCAAATTTAGCATTGTTATTAACAATATATCAGTGTCCCCAACATTGGCGTCATAACCACAACAGCCAATAATTACTGTGAAGAATCTTTTAAGAGCAACACTTGTTTCTGTTGTACCCATGGAAATGAAGACTGACGGGAGCACATGTCGGCTATGTGAGAAGATTGACATTTTTGTGTCTGCAATATGAGTAATTTTAATAATGTCCTTCTGATAATAGCATATACTTATTCAGCGGCATTACCATGTATGCGGTTATGGCAATATTTTATTAACAAAAATGAACATTTCACATGATTTATGTGTTTAAAGTGCATCTTTTACTACTTAAATCCATGACCTAGCATACTTTTATCCTGAAAAGTGACAATTGTCATTACACATCATTACCAACCCAACTTGTTGTGATGGTAATGACATCCTAGTTATGGTAATGTATTACGTTTCACCATCAATATATTTTTTACAGTTTACAAATTAAAATTTTGGAAGCATAATATTGTTCTTTTACAATGAAATGCAGGTATTATTAAATGCATATAAGACATTAGTAGGATATAAGACAGGCCCAAACACCCACACGTCTCCAGTAGTCTTTTTAAAAACAGCATAGAAATATACTTGATGTTGATTCTCCTGATAACAACTCCAGGCTTCTTTAAGCGTTTGTGTATTATCTCTATTTTGGTTGATTATAATGTGCCAATTATTCCATTGATGTCATTAAAAAAACATGATGTCATTACCACAACAATAATTAATTTACAGCTAAAGTAGTTTTAAAGAGTTCAAATGATATGCTTGTTATCTTATTTTATTATTAATATTATATAATCATTATATTATTATATTAACACTGTTTTTTTATAATGTGATGGGAATTAAATTTTGCTATGCCACTTGGCAAATAAATGCAAAAATATTATAACTCTATAAGTCTAGTTTTGGCAAACATTAAGTATTTCATTCAAAACATTGTCGTAATAAAAACAAAAATATAAAAAATGTAAGTTAAGATGGTTAAAGTGTCTCTAATTGAAGAATCAGAGGATCGGCATTGTTTTCACTTGTTCAGATCAAGAATCTAGTTCAGAGTAACCTATTTCATAGTGCAGTTGTCCATTGTTTTATTGTTATTCAAATGGTGGCGTGCTGTTGTTGAATAAATGTATATGCCACCTGTTATATTTGCATCCTCAGACATTTTACTTTTATGGAGTGGATTCAATAAATACAATCTTCACATATTCAAATGATTATAAATGTAAATGAGGATTAACATTTCTTAATAACAGTAAATAAATGTTTAATATAATATATTTGTGACCCTGTGTGATTTACCTTTCAAATGCTTTTGTATCTTAAAATAAGTTTGACCCTTTTTATGACCATTAATTTCATATTTATGGTTTGGAGTAACTTGTGGTCACAAGTTGATCACAACGCCTGTACACTACATCAACATATTATGTATTGTGTTACCTAGTGAATTTAATAGTTTTGTGAACATATGCACTAATTTAATATCTGATGACTCCAACACACTTCAAAAAAGGTGGGACAGTTGTATTTACCACTGCATCAAATTACATTTTATATATATATATATATATATATACTGTATATATATATATATATATATTATGTGTGTTATTAAAAATGTGTTCACCAAAGACACTTGTTGGTGAAGCTTAGAAAGTTAAATTGCCTCTGCCCTCCTTCTTCTTCCATTTTGTATGTATTTAAGTGCACAATTGTACAGGGCCTTCATTGCCATAGTTTGTACTTCATGATGCACTACACTGTCTCAATCGGCAACAGGTCAAAACTAGCCTGGCTCCACCAAACTATGCTCTCAGCTCAATGTATTTAGCTGAGATTACAGTGTGTAAACCCTGATCACGTTAGTGTATGCACAGCCACACTGCTGGCAGCCCAGTCAGTGTGGGTTAGTGAGATGACGTTGAAGTCAAGCGTGTTGATGAGGCGATCAAATCAATTGTAGCAATGCCGATTGGTTCAGCGCTGTCCAATAGTATCAATATTAACCAGAGGTCTACGCCAAGTAGGAGGATATGACTACGAAGCGAGCACTTCGCAATGGAGCGTGGCCAGACCTATTCACAAAGTGAATATGGTGAATATGGTCTGGTTACACCAGGCTAGGTCACAACTGCAGATCTAGCACCTTCACTCTCTAGCACATACTGCTTACTGTATGTAGGCAATGCTATTTGCATTGTCCTAATGGAAAATGCAGACATGTCCCTGGAAAAGACCATATCAACACTCTTGCATTGCATGCAACTCTTGCACCCATCATGTTCTCCAGGCTAAAAAGGAAAGTATGCAGGTTTTAATCAGTGTCAGGTCCAAATGACAGATATACGTCAGTTATATGAGTATATGACAGCACCATTAAATGAAGGAGTACATATGCATCTTTTCCAAGAAAATGCCTGCATTTGCAGTGCAAATAGCATTGACTGTTGTTCGTGCTAGAAAGAGGGGTGCTGATTTGCCTGTCTGTCCTACAGTAACTTCAGTTTCACATCGCCGCGAGAATCAGCCTGGATCCTTGCGACTGAAACCAATGAACAACTGAACTGACCAATCTGCGTCATATTGACAGCTATGGGCTGGTTTTCATCGGTACACTTAGTACGCTCATACGTCATCAAATTCAAATGTTAACGTTAACCTTCCTCTGGCATTCTTTTTTAATGATGGTTGTTATTTGTAATTTTGGTTGTGTTGCACCTTGTGGCAGGAAACTTTGCAAAAACGTTACTTTTTAGTAACGTTTTTGAAATCTAATGTGTTTTACTCACAGTACATGTCATGTATACTCTGTGCATTTTGCACCCTTTCGACACCTTCATGGCAAAAATGTACATGCACACAAAAACTGCTATAAAATCATCATACATCAATATATATTTTTTAATAAATCACTTAAATAACTTCAGACTTGCTCAAAACTACCAAACATTCAATAACATTTAACCCTTTAAATGCAAGTTTAATTATTTGAGTATTTCATTTTTTTTTTTAAAAACAAACCAAAAAAAAATATTATTTTTGATATAATAAATAGTATGTGGATGGGGGTTTGGTGGTGATTATAGTCTTGGACGTGTCAAAGATTAGCAGCAATGTTTATTTGATTGCATTAGTATTTTTAGTGCCAGATATTTCCTCTGGACACCATTGTGGCCCTTAATGGAAACCACATGTTTTATATCATTGCCATTACAGTATAAAACCATGCATTCTGTATTGTCAGCATTTCATTTTGAAGTAGTAGTTATATTTGAAATGTCTACCAGATTCAATAGTTTTCCCATTGTAATGTGATGCATGAGGTTCTTGTATTTTTGCCATTGGTATTAATGGAGCCATGTGACTACCAGGACCTGATGGCATCATTGGTCTGTGACCTGCAGCACTCATTAGATTTGTAGCCGAGTGTGAAACAGTAGGGATGAGGATTAGCACCTCTAAATCTGAGGCCGGAGTTCTCAGCAGGAGACCGATGGAGTGCCTACTCTGGATACGGAGTCCTTTCCCTAAGGAGTAACTTCCCGGAGAGGGAACGAGTTCAAGTACCTCGGGGTCTTGTTCATGAGCGAGGCAGCAACAGAGCGGGAGATTGGCTGGAGAATCGGAGACACTGGGGCGGTACCGCATTCACCATTGTGACAAAAAGATGGCTGAGTCGGAAAGCAAAGCTTTCGATCTACTGGCCTATTTTCATTCCTACCCTGACCTATGGTCATAGAGTTTGGGTCATGGTCAAAAGAAAGAGATAGAGAGGTGCAAGAGTTGTTTTGTGTGTGCATGTGTGTGCATGTGTGTGCACGTGCGTGCGTAAGAGAGAAAGAGTGTGTGTGAAGCACGCACTGATCATTTCAGGCATCTTTTGTCTTTTGAGGGATGTGTTTCATGTCTTTGAAGAAGTGCTTGAGTAAAAACATGGCATCCTGCCTTTGCTGTACTCAAAAACAAAAACAACTGTTAATTAAAGCTGCAAGCAGCGTTGATAGGGGTCAAGCAGGCAGCACAGTCTGATTGGATGACCTAGGAGGAGGAAGGAAGAGAGACCAGAGGTAAGGCGCAAGCGGTCAAAGATGTATTTTCCACA
>JAODUK010000404.1:0-13746 GCA_027564635.1 Typhlichthys eigenmanni | reverse complement strand
ACTACAAGAAGCAAGACAGTTGCAAGCCTTTAATTAGAGTTATGTAAAGCTTTTGATGGGACAGTTAGGTCCTAGAGGTGTGGTGACAACACACTACAAAAGTTGGGACAGTTGTGTTTGCTTTATTATTTGCTTTACTGTACTTACACCCATTTGTGAAGTTTAGACAGTAGAATTGCCCCGCCTCATTGCTGCAATTTTTTAGGTGCACAATTGTACATGACCTTTGTTGCCATATTTTGTGCTTCACGATGCACCACACATTCTCAATCAACATCAGGACTGTAGCCAGGTAAATGTAGCACCCAAAGTCTAGCACCTACTGCTTATGCAGTCAATGCTCTTTGCATTGTCTTACATGTCCTGAAATAGACCACCTGGACGGCAGCATACAGTGTTTTGCTTCAAAATGTCTATACTCTTTCTGTATTAATGGTAGACATGTTTCCCATGCCATTGAAACTGACATAACCCTTTATCATGACAGAGGCTGGCTGTTTTACCTAATGTTTATTGTTTAGTACGCACAACTTTTGTAGTGTGTTGCAGTCGTCAGATTTCAAATGAGTATATATTTTCACCAAACAATTACGTTTACAACTGGTACAATGTCACATAATGTGTTGTTGTATTCTTACTAATATAGTACAGAGTGAATGGATTTTACAAACTGCTCATCTTTGTTTTTATAAGCGTTTTCCTCACTGTCCCAACTTTTTGGGAAATGGCGTGTAATTCTTTTTCTGCTTCCCTTATCTCGCTCTACATGATCTTTAATTCCCTGTCCTTGGCCACATACAGTATGTGCTTTGACATAATACACAACAACATAGATAAGTGCATAGGTTCTGAGTCAAGTAAGTGGCTGCAAACCACCAGGTTCACCAGGGGAAATCAATCATTTCAATAACGTGCTGAGTGAATAAGTTCAAATGTTAGCATACTTCATAGAGCCAATGGAGAAATTGGTCTTATTTCAGTACAGTAATATAACATAACACAAGCAATAGAAAAAAGCAGGCTGTGTATATCTCAGATAGTAGTTAGTTTAAAACCACGTCAGCAATCAGCGCTGACCTTAAAGGTGGAGTCAGCGATGCTAGAGAAAGATTGCTGATGATGCCGCTGTGTGGTGCGGTCTGCTGGTGCATTGTGCACCACTTTGATTGTGTTGCTATTTGAGCCAGGGCTGCGTAGGAGCACAGTTTTCAGCACACGCACAGAACGGACAGCTAGAAGAGAAGCTTTATTTGATTAGAATGGCTATCAGAATGAATGGCATTTACGTAAAGAAGACATCCTCTATAATAGAGTTTCTGTGCTCTGTAGGCTATTTTATAGTCCATGTGTGTGTGTGGGTGTGACCCTTTCTTATAGTTCTGTGGTGTGACCATGTTGAAAACATCTAGTGTGTGTGTGTAGCTGCAGAACACACACACACGCGCAAATACGCACACACGCAAATGAACACACGGACATGCACACACACACACACACACATGCACACGCACGCGCGTACACACACACAAATACACACACACACACACATACAGCTTTCCTGACTCTCGAGACACGGTTTGTTTTTGACTAATAATTTATCTCTGTCTTCTGTCTCTGTTTCTTTCACGCACGCATGCACACGCACACACATGCGCACACACACACACTCACACAAACACGCACACACACACATGCACACCTACACACATACCTACGCACACGCACACACATGCACACACATGCTCACACCTACACACACACACCTACGCACACGCACGCACACACACGCACACACACACACGCACATACCTACACACATACAGGTTCCATTATAGTACTACACATAAATACATCAAAATGACTAGTAGAGCCAATACTACTGAAAAGAGACATTGGAATCATTGAGTAAAATCTCAAATCCTTTTATGAAATACAATAAATCACATCATAGGTTTCCATCAAAGTAAAAATAAGTGTACAAAAAAGAAAATAAACTACAGCAGTTAAACATAAACTGTAAATAACAAAACAAAGTAATAGACTGTACTTCTATTTCCATCAACTGTGTCTTGTGGATTTGGCCACAGCTTCTGCCACATTACAATAGATGTTTTCATTATTAGCATCTTGGTATGTTAATCCAGGCCTGACCCTGGTCTGCTGTGATATCACTGTATGCGTCATTCATGGCCTAAGCCCTTATATGCCGCTTGCCGCCCTTATAAGACACTTGCAATTTTCGCGACCCACTCACTCCCACTCAGTGACCCACCTGTGGGTCCCGACCCACAGTTTGAAAACCGCTGATGTAGGATACACTGCTGTCAGATTTTCGTCGTTTTCCCGTTAGTCTACTGTTAGCCGCAATACATTATATTAGAGCTAACATCCGTAAGGACAATTAAATACGTTTGCATTTTGTTTTCTTCATTAGTAAATGAAGCGATTGCCCCCAAGGCTCTGCGCCTCTACTATGATACGTCCAGGTAAGCATAGATATCTGTGACCCGGTCACAACATGGATCAAAGGCCACACCCTGCGTCAAAGCCGCAGGATGTGATGTCGCTAAAGGAAAACATTTGTACAAGGCTTTAGTCAATCGTTGAATTTACTGACTAACTTCATTCAGCATTAATATATGTTAGATGACGAGATTACCTTCATGCAGTAATCTCTTCTCAATGATCTCTACTGTTGCTGTTGTGTTGCTAACCAAATGTATTCACTCTTAGAAAAAAAACTTTTATCTGTAATGATGGAGTTAAGCAGAGTGGTTCACATTCTAATCTCTCTCTTTCTCTCTACTCTTTCTCTCCCTCCCTCCCTCCCTGTCTGTGACTTGCAGGAGAATCACTGCAGGCGTATCAAGATCCTGGGAGACTGTTACTACTGTGTGTCAGGCCTCACCCAGCCTAAGGCAGACCATGCTCACTGCTGTGTGGAAATGGGCCTGGATATGATTGACACCATAGCGTGAGTAAATGCACACGGAAAACTGTCAGCATACATTATATGTACACGCATGCACGTCGCAGGCACACATGATGAGATTAAAACAGTGGTTGAAAATAATATGGGAATCTCTTGTCACCCTCTGCCAGCTCATGTACAACATGCACGGTAGCAAGCATTGTACTAAACACTGTAGCAAATACTAAACATTGTACGCTACAGTAATAACCACTACACAGTTTCTAACACTATGGGCCGGTTTCACAGACATGGGTTAAGCCTGTAGTTCTAGACCAAGAAGATTCTTCAGTGGAGATCATCGAATGTTTCTTTTAGTCTTGGATATGGTTAATCCATGTCGGTGAAACCGGCCCTATGAGTCTGCACGTGTTTTTAAATTACCTTTCAGGGTGCCAGTATTCCATTAGGGAAATGACTATTATGTAAAGTCAGGGAGTCAGTACATGGCGTCAGACTTGATCCTCAACATGCCTGGCCTAGCTGTGAGTACCCTTGAGCAAGATACCAAGTTACCTCAATAATGACACAAAACCTGTTGAAGCGCTGAAACATCTTCTCCATATGACATATTGATATGACCTACGGCGATACTTTAACTACATTGTTAATGCAATGTTTACATGATAACTACGCCACCCCGCTATCAACCAAGACGTCCAAATTTTTCGGTCTGCAGTTCCCTTTTATCATGTTCTATGGATGTCGAATTGTCTGTAGATAATAGTGAGTGAACGGCTGATTAAGGCTGAGAGCAGACAGGGCCCATCTTCACACACACGCGCACGCGCACATGCACACAATCACTTATTTTCTTTTTAATATACAATGCAGAGCAGTGCTCCCGTCAAAACAAAGCTGTGAGATGTAGAGACAGACCTCGGGCCGATAGTGATATTTAGCTGTCTCTTGTCAGCCACTCCTCCTCACATCAGCATTCCCTTCCACTGTTGAGTATGACAGTTTGGGACACAGTGTCTGAATAAGAGCGCCAGTCCACCGCGAAAATTTGTATGCATCTCAATACACATCTGCCGTTTTCTCATGGTGTTACTGGGGATATGGAAACACACCGCTCAGAAAACAGCTCATTTTGCTGGTTCCTGCCTGGTTGTTAGCGGACATGGTATAATTTATATCTCCCTGCCTGTCCTTGTCAGCTTGGATACAGCTGTTAGGGTGGGACAACACACATATTTGTTATGACTGGTTCTTTTGATTATATGCAGTTCTGATGTCAGTAAGATGATTCAGCCTGTTAGACATTAGAAATGTGTTTTCAGTCTGCGATTCTGTTCAGCACAATCTCCTGTGTTCAAAGATGCATGCAATCTTTCAAACTAAAATGTTTTTGTAATGGTAGTTGGCACCGCAAGGGTATTTCTGACCCTTTAGCAGTGTATTGTCACTTTTTTTGAGGTAAGCTCGGTATCGCCCCCTACAGGTCAGTGGTGGAGGCAACAGAAGTGGATCTGAATATGCGAGTTGGCCTACACACTGGGCGTGTGCTGTGTGGTGTGCTGGGCTTGAGGAAATGGCAGTATGATGTTTGGTCAAATGACGTCACACTGGCAAACGTCATGGAGGCTGGAGGGCTGCCCGGGTCAGTATGGAACCTTGGAACCTTACACAGTACAGTAAAGTCACACATAGGTAACCTGTAGACAAGGGTGGTGACAAACCTAATCAGATTACAAAAATAAAAGACTATAATCAACTCATTACATTTGAACATACATGTAATACAATTATAGTTACATTGTTACAACATGGACGCTTTTCCCCTGATTGGTTTAGCAAATTTTGCATGTCAATCACATGTTGTCAATGGTGCTTTGACCAAGCACAGGCTGACCAGTGGACTCCAGAGGGAGAGAGCAGAGTAACTTTTCAATCCTACCTACCAGCCTTACCTCATTTTTGTTAAGTTTTTAATGACGGTTTATGGATATTTATTTTTATTTTCATTGATAATGAAAGACAACATTTGGAGGTAATTCCTTTATATAAATTGTTATATATTATTTGCGAGTCACTTAAAAGCTGTTTTTTATTTTTATTTTTTTTTTACTCGAAAACTATTTTACTTTGTCTATATATCTCCCTTTAATGTAAATCATGATTAGGTCTGTCAACGCTATGGTATAGTTAAGACTTCCTGCAATACCCAATCTGGCCACAGATTTTCATTGGCGCTGTGGAGATTTTGTGGGCAGAGACGTCCTCTGTACAGTGGCCTACTTGTATTTGAAGCGAGCAAATAACGAGATGAGAAGGAGAAACTTATTAAAACGTACATTTAGATTGATGTCATTTAGCAGATGCTTTCATCCAAAGCGACTAACAATTAGTACATGTGTCAATAGATAAACAGGTAATTGCAACCAAATAATATTCTGGTTGAAAAAATGACAGCATCATGTTAACACACATTACCAATAATATCATTCAATCCTCAAAGATAATGCTAATATCTTAAGAAATTGCTTAATATTTAAGAACAGGAAAGATCTAATGATAATTCTCTAAGAATAATCGAAAACAGTATTACTGGCTCTGGATGAGGACACAACATAGGAACATACTGATTCGCGTTGGGGGGGTTGAAGATCATCTCCAGTCCCCGGGCCTGTGGCGGGCCTGTTCTCAACAGCCACAGCCACGGGTCATTAGATTGATTAGAGCGAAGGGAAAAGGCGACTTAATGTAACTGAATGAATTTGCTTGCTAACATGTTCACACTCATGTCATCATACTGTGCTATTGTGGACTGCTCTGCTGGTGCACGTAGAAAGGTGCACATCACGAGGACCACCCTGGAGTGTCTGAATGGAGACTATGAGGTGGAGCCAGGCTTTGGTCACGAGAGACATGCCTTCCTGCAGAAACACCAGATAGAGACCTTCTTTATAGTTCCATCCCACCGACGCAAGGTACACTAGCGTGTGTGTGTGTGTGTGTGTGTGTGTATGTGTGTGTGTGTGTGTGTCTGAGACAGTCTAAATCCCCTGTGTGTATATCGCCATTTCACCATTGATGTGTGCGATATGTGTTACAAAATCTCCTGCGTTATTTCTGCTTTACCTGCCACTCACACGGGCCACGTGCACTAATCCACACCACATGCACGCTTGCACTCTGCAAACATGTCATTTTGTAACATGCTTACATCATCGTCTGGACACATTTTTACTACTTTACTTTTACAACATGAAAGAAGACACCCAGATTGCCTTTCTTAGTTGTCTCTCAATGTATTTTCCAGATATTTCCGGGGCTGATTCTCTCCGACATTAAGCCAGCCAAGAGGATGAAGTTCAAGACGGTGTGCTACCTGCTGGTGCAGCTCATGCACTGTAGGAAGATGTTCAAGGCAGAGATCCCCTTCTCCAACGTGATGACCTGCGAAGATGACGACAAGGTCTGCTATGCTTCTAATGTGTTGATCACATGTTATGCTAGGTTCTAATCTATTACAGTGTGTTTACCGTTATAATGTCTACATCTTGTGTGTGTGTGAGAGTGTTTGCATATAGTACCACTGTACTGTACAGAGTCAATAATGTAATTTGCTGCAGTAATAAATGTCCTTCTATAATATAGTATGTGCTTCTATATAGACGAATATAGAAACTATCTGGATTTCTATAGTGTGTGTGTGTGCGCATGTTCCTCCCCATAAATGCCACTGTGGTCTGTAGTGTTGGCATTCATTTGCACATTTCCTCGTATCTTTGTGTGTTTACTTGTTCTAACTGTGAGTGACTCAGATGTGAGTCACAGTGTTGTGGTACTTGGTATCACCAGGCCTGGCCATCACAAATAGACTGCTACTGTATCTGTGCTAGCTAGCTACCCAACAGTATGAGCTTGGCCAGACATGAAATCTGCAGGTTTCTGCACTGCTTGCTGCTCTTAACCTGTATGTTAAATACTGTATGTGACATATCTCAGTATGGAGCACCATAAGAGAGATGACAACTTGAACAGATGATGTCATGGTGACAGGAGGGTGTACTGCCGCTTTTACCACACAAGTGGTTTAACCCATTTGTGCAATGCGTCAGGTCTATCTTGACACGCGTCGTACGCCGCCGGTCAAGACAGATGCCCCTATTGTTTTCTGTGTACAACCCGCACACCAGCGGCGTCTAGACACGCTTTGACACGCTTCGATGCGCTTCGACACGATTTGACGCGCGTTCACACGCCATTGTTCTGTTCCCCTGCTTCGACGAGCCTGAAAACATGAGGGAATATGCAGTTTGGTATGTCCAGGCTCCCGTAGCAGCCCTCTTCTCTGCTACTGTTGTAGCTCGACTGCTCCGTCCCTTATTATGCTATATGCCATCAACAAAAGGTTATGATAGCCTAGCTTCTAACTATGTTGTTGATCTGCTGCTATCAAAACAATCTTAACTGCTCAGATCATTAAATTAGCAAGGTAGTAATAAAATAGACAATGAAGGCAATACTATCGGCATTTGGTCTCGTGAACCACACTGTGTGTTATAATATTCCCTGTGTCATAGTGGGGGAAGGTGATGGAAGGGAAGGAGGTTAACTGGGGAAGACAAGCTGGAAGATATGGGTTTGTCTGTCAGATGTGGCTGGGCAGAACGTTCCAGAGGTTAGGTGCAGCAAGCTTGACAGCATCTGCAGAACCGAGGCAACAGGTAGTGGTGTTGTTTGGGAGGAGGTCCGAGACGTTATAGGTGGTGAGTAGTATTTTGAATTGTATCATGTATGTGACCGGGAGCCATGGCAGGTTGTGAAGGACAGGGGTGATGAGGTCTCAGAGGCAGGTGGGGGTGAGCATGCGAGCAGCATAGTTCTGGATATATTGGGGCTTACTGAGGATCTTGTTGGGTGAACCAATGAAGATGCTGTGGCAGTCGTCCAGTCTGGAGGTTATGAGGGTATGGATGAGGGTTTCTGCAGCGTAAGAAGACATGCAATGTTCTTTAGGTGAAATAAATAACCTGGTTGACCTGGGGTAGGAAGGAGAGGGTGGGATCAAGGATGATTCCAAGGTTGAGGCCATAAAATAGACCATAACACCATCATTCCACCATTGTATTTCATATACTGAAGTTAATCATAAATTAAAACCTGACTGATGGTTCTTGTTGTTACAAAGAACCACTTTAAGTTAAGTTAAGGTAAGTTAACACATTTTTACAGCTCGGAGACTGAATGTGTTTTGTTGAATGGGTTGACAGCGCCGAGCTTTAAGGAACACATCGGAGAAGGTCCGGAGTCGAACATCCTTCTTGGCCGCCGCGGTGCAGAACTCTCCAGGGACACGGGTGAACCGCTACATAGGCCGGCTCATCGAAGCCCGGCAGACAGAGTCAGAGACAACAGACCTCAACTACATCACACTAGCCTACAAGAACAGAGACAGAGAACACAGGGTACTACACACACACACACACACACACACACACACACACACACACACTATTCTAGTCTAGTTTAGATAGGACGGATTCAACTTCTAGAGAACTAGCAATATGAACTAAAGTACTACAATCAGCAATTGTAGGATAATACAGTGAATAGTTAGCGGTCTGCTCTGTGTGTGCTGAAAATATAAACTGGTGTTTCTAGCCCTGGCTCTGTAAATGGAAACCAAACAAAGTGGTGCAGATAGCACCACACAACCATAATATTCTTGCCTTGGCAGTGTGCCCAACGTGTGGGGTGGAGCTTCTAAGCGAGCACCCTATGGCATTGAAGGGAGATGTATTTCTGTTTTGATGAAGTTCAAATATCAACAATCTTTCTCCAGAACCCCTGACTACCCCTTTAAGATAATAACAGCATAAACATAATACACTATAAACAGCTATAACAGCTGTACATAGAACTGGTAGCACAATATTAGGAATAATTATAAATGCTGTAATTAAAAAAGTCATATAACATCTTTCCCTAAAAGCAGCTTGTGAGCTAGTTGGGGTCCCAACCCACACTTTGAGAACCATTGTTCTTGGACAAAATGTCTACAATGTAGGAGAGGCGGCACTGGTAATTATAAGCAACGGCAGAAATATACAGGGATATACTGTACAAATAATTTACAAGAACATACAAAAGCTGACAAACAGTAAATAATTCCTGTTATTACGCAGAAGGCAGCTTGCTTCTGCTTCGTGACTCTGTCCTTTATCCTGTCGCTCACCCCGATTTCTCTCTCTCTCTCTCTCTCTCTCTCTCTCTCTCTCGTTTCTCTCACATACACACCACATATTTTCAAATTCCTCTCCCACGTCTGTTGTCTGTGATTCAGTGTGTGTGTGTGTGTGTGTGTGTGTGTGTGTGTGTGTGTGTGTGTGTGTGAGGAATCCACCCACCTTCACAGGAGGGGGTAGTGATAATGATTTGGGAGCGTCTGAGCAAAACACGTGACATCTTTCTCCTGTGTGTTGCGTGGGTAGACAGCACACAAAATTATTTATGTTTTTGCCTGCTTACATGTGTGCATGTCCTTGTTTGCTCATGTGTGCAGTGCACTCTATGCACACATACTGTACTTCAACCAGAATTAACTTAAAGGGGGTATTATGCAGAACAGGTTTAGTCTAATTCTGGCATGCATCTGCCTGCCTCGGTTATTTACATTATCTGAATATGTGTGATTGGTTCTCCTTGTTATTTTAACAGGTTTTCTCTGCATCAGTTTAAAAGTCATACTCAGTTTCTAACTAGGCACCATTAACTCACATACAGTACGGAAAGGAATGAAAAACTAATCAACAATACTTATCAACAATAGGCAGGAATGCTCTGAGCATGCTTTTTGGTTTGAATGCCAAAGTGTCTTTTTTATGCTCCATCTTGAATCGGGTTAAAGACAGCCACCAACTGCTCTCAACCCTCCCTGAACAGCAGTTTGGTGTCGGGTTCTAATTTAGGCTTACTGTACACACACACATACAGAGGAACACTTCAGCCTGGACGTATTTGTCTGATTATACTGTCATATTATAAATGGATAATGTAATAAATAAATAAATAAGTTTGAGGTAATTATGTTTGAAGTAATAATAATTAGATCCTGTGATTCTACCCCTGTAGTATAATGGCCTATGCCACTATTTGGTTCAGTTTTTTTGGTGTTCTGAAAAACCTGAAAAATGTCCATTATTTTCGGCCGCTATATTGTATACTATTCATCAAAAGTAGTTGGACTTTTATCACAATGTGATATAAATGGCCAGTATCTATCTGCATGTCATATGAATGAAAGTAATCAGAAACTCAGAATTAGGCCCATATAAGTGTATGGATGTTAGGGTTCCCAAGCCAAAATGCTCAGGCCATTTGAACTTTGAACTGCATAGAGATCCTAAGTCACTTCTGCATTATGGGACCTATGTATGGTAGTAAACAGTGAGAATAACATTATTTTTAGATCCCGTTTGCTTTGTGACATGAAGTAGACATATGATGTTTGACAATTTAAAAAGAAATTATTTAAGTCAAGAAAGTCTCAGTTTGTCATGCATTTGTTGAAGTATAAGACTTAAAATATGTAATTAGTACACACCCTGTGTCGCTAAGTGTCATGACGTTTTCGTGCCACAATCCACAAGCCTAAGAAAGCATTGTTTTGGTGACGTGTGTTGTATGAGACGAAAGTTGTAGTTCACTGAGGGGTTACACACCAAAATAAAGATGACTTTATAGTTTTACAACAAACTGCAACGTTCTTGACTTGAACAACTACCTTTTAAATAGACAAACATCATATGTGTGCACAATTCAAACGGGATCTACCATACATATGTTTTCCAGACTAAGGTCCCATAATACAGATGTGACTCAGGCTCTCTATTTAACACTCTTCTTGTCTTCCAGTACCACCAGGTTTATGATGAACACTTCATAAGCGCAGTGGCTCTCTCTTTGATCCTCACCACACTGTTTGGCCTTATCTACCTGATAATGACGCCACAGTATGTATACACACACGCGCACACACACACCAACACGCACACACACGAGCACGCACACGCATACACACACACGCACGCACATGCGCGCACACACGTGCCGGCACATGCACACACACCGACATACACCGACACACACACGCACACACACACACACACACTGTGAGTAAAGGAAGCTGTTTCTATGAAGCAAATGGAATACTTGAATGGTATTTTCTCTGTGTGTGTGTGTGTGCTCTCGCCTCCAGGGGAATGGCTGTGCTGCTGTTGCTGATGTTGTGTGTGTGTTTCCACATGGCCTGCCTCATGTATCTGCACCTCACCAGCATCCAGGTTGGTCTGTTGAAAACATGATTTATCCTTAATGGCTCAACTCTTGCCAATAGTAACAATAACAGCAAATATGTCTCCCAAAGCATGCCATTACATACTACATTACTGTAAGGGCCGGATTTAAATATTGTGGGCATTGTATAATAGTGCACGTTTAATAAATGAGTATGTATTACGGGTGATCAACTATTATTGAGTAATTGACAACCGATGCAAACACCACGGAGGCGGCAGTATTTAAATGAGAAGTGGGGGGGGGGGGGGACTCAAAGCAGTCTGACCGTAAGCACAAACGCAAAGTCGATAAGATGGAATTAGAGGGGTTGGTGGAAGAGATAACGTGATTTAAAAATGTTATGTCTTTTGAATTATACTTAGTGTTTTGTTGGAATGCCTTTCCATTGCCCTCTTGCATACAATGAGCTGTATGAATGAAGGCATCACATTCAGCACTGCTGGCTAATAAGGAATCATTGAGATAGAGTAACAGGTTGCTTCCACATTGCTTCCAGTGTCATCCAGGCTGCCTGACCATACAGATAAGAACGGTGCTGAGTATCACCCTGGTTCTGCTCACCTATTCCATCACTCAAGCCTGTGTGGTAAGTGTGTTTCTGTAGACATCTACAGTAAGAGTGCAGGTGTATGGGGTGAAAAGAAACAGACACGCAGTCAATCATTTATATATTGTGTATTATAATGGTATAATTTTGTTTTAGACTTCATAGTTAAACGAGCCACACTGTATATTGTGTATACAGTCCACACTAAGTACAGTATCACTTAGTGAAGATAAGATACAGCAGATTAGATGTGCACCCCGGTCATCATGACCCAAGTAAACATCATATTGAGCCACACACACACACACACATCGTGTCTCTCCAGGTGGGCTGCGTACCCTGGGTGTGGCTCGGCACAAACTCTAGTCGTTCTGCCGAGGCCGTTGGCATGGAAACGGCAGGGGTTGGACAAGCGGAGGGGGCGTGTCCCAACGTGGCCTATGCCCTGTTGTCCTGCATCGCTGGGACCCTCACTGTCGCCCCCTACCTCCGCATCTTCTCGCTGCTCAAGATCCTCTTGCTCCTGCTCCTCTCCGCTACATACACCGTTGTCATGGAGACCAGCGGCTATCGGCAAGCCGTGGGGTGGGTGTGGTTTGAAGTGCTAAATAGAGTGCATGCATTGACGGGCGCTTTCATTGTGAACAAGTTGTAAGCTCTCTCCCTCTCCCTCTCTCTCCCTCTCTTTCTATCTCCCTCTCTGTCCCTCTCTCTCCCTCTCTCTCTCTCTACCGCTCTCTCTCCCTCTCTCTCCGTGTATTCTTAGGGGGGGCTTTCTCCACACACGGGGGTATGATCCTGTACTGGCTGTCTTGCTGTTCGTGGGGGCTCTGATGTTACATTCCAGACAGCTAGATCTGAAGCTACGGTTGGACTATCTCTGGGCCACGCAGGTTTACATTCACTCACACCTCCACATAGCGTGTGTATGTAGTGTGTGTGCTTGCTTGTGTGATTGTGTGACAGAAGTACTGTTGAGGACATCTTTGTGTTCCTGTTTGTAAGTTGTTATCTCCCTCTAGTGTTAAAAATAGGCCATTACATATATCACCCATTTACAGTATAGGGATTTGAGGTTCTGCAATATTTTAATTACATTGTTGTCCCTTGTTAACACACACACACACACACACACACACACACAATTTGTAATGTGTTTTTATTGATTCTGGCCAGGCGGAAGAAGATAGGGATGACATGGAGAAGGTGAAACTGGATAACAAGAGGATCTTGTTCAACCTGCTGCCCGCGCATGTAGCCCAGCACTTCCTAATGTCTAACCCCAGGAACATGGTGAGAAGCTCATGCACACCATTAGCCTCAGTCCAACAACTGAGGCTAATTCTCTTCCACTTAAAATAGGCTCCTGTTGCCATAGGCCACTAACATTTCAGAATGTGTCACAAACCATGATAAGCAATAGCTTAACTATGGCCTAAAGCCAGAGGTCCCAGTATATGCTTTGTGGTTTAGAAGAGCTTGTCCACATGTAAACTATGAAAGCAGAGATATTTTGTTAAGTTGTGACCTTGCTTCTACATGACACCCATCTCCCAGCCCTAAAAATGCAGACTTTGAAAATGAGTTCCAGATTGGAGAAAATTAAGAGATTCTTCTCACATTGGAGGAGAGAGCCTTTGGCTGCCATCAAATAGTCTGTTTTGCTTAGAAAGGTTAGGTGAGTGAAATGACCAGGGACTATGTAAGTGGCAGCCTTGATCAGAGCTGGTCGAATTCTCTAAATCGACCAGTTGCTCTAATGAATGGGTCGTTAGAATCCTGATAACAACCCAGTCATTAGTTTAGTTTAGTTTAGTTTATTGTCATTCGATCATGTTGGGACACAAGGGAATGAAAATTGTTACCCAGGTACGGCAGCGTAACGGCACATATACTTATAAATCAATAATAAATAACA
>JAODUK010000403.1:0-13747 GCA_027564635.1 Typhlichthys eigenmanni | reverse complement strand
GTGTTACTGAGTCCAGTAGCATTGCATTGAAATGTACATGTTTCAGTCGGGTGCCATAAACATATCACAGGTGCTCTCAGCTGCCTCTGTCTTTCAGCTTAAGGAAGTTGCTGATGAGCCAGGCACCAAATCTGATTTGATCCAGGTGCCTCAATCATGCCCATCCGCTGCCAAGTAAGCCTGCCAGGCCCATGACGTGATACATGAGCTGATAGAGCCAATAGAGAACAGGACACTCTTTTTACAAGACGCACAATGCTGATACTGCCACACAATGATAATGTAGTACAGTGCAGTACGGTACATACTGGAGGAAGGAAGGTTCTATTAGAAGGTTCTATTAGATTTATTTGAGGTCTCTCATGAGAGAGGCAGTGGGAGAAGTTAAACATGTATTATTATCATCATCATTATTATTTATTTGTATTTATTATTATAATTCTTTGTATTATTTGTATAATTATTTGTGTTGTTATAATTTCGATTTAATAGTTCAGTTGTGTTTATATCTGCACCTTTGCTAGTGAGTCGGTCGTGAACAAATCGTTCAGAATATGTTCTGTGAGTCAGGACTCAAAAGAATCACATGATATGATTATTCGGGTCTGTAAGTCTTTGATCACGTGCATCATCTTGAGCGTGAACAATTTTATATTCTTCCACTCTGGAAAGTTTATCCTTAATTTGTTACTAATAGGCAATCTGCAAGTAGCCTATGACATAATAATCAACATAAAACAATTCACTGAGCCAAACCTTTATAAATGTAGAATGTAGAAAGAAATGTAGACGTGCAACGCTTCGATGGTGAGCCATCGACCAGATAAAGTATTTTAAAAACTGCGACATCCTTACTAGTATGAGGATTTCAATCTTTTACGTGACAAGGCCACACGGTCTCAGATTAATCAAATGATCTGGATCTTTGGTTCTTTGCTCATGTGACACCAGCTGGAGCAACAGAGACTCAAAAGAACCAAAAGACTCATTTAAAGATTCGGTTCTTTACACTGCACGAGAATCAGTGATCCGGCTCGCGCAGAAGATCCGGAATTCCCATCTAGCTACTACAAGCTACTGTAACAAGTGCATGCTTGGGAGTGTTTGCAAGCTGAACCACCTCTATTTGGGGGTGACATGGGCCATAAAGGACCCCATCCCGCGCTCTCTCTCTCTCTCACACGCACACACAGGTATGTCATCTAAGGTTTAAATGCAAACTCTAACATGTTGACTATACACACTCCGTCGGTGGAGTCAGGCATCAGCTGTTAACGCGTCTTTGCGTAAAAAGGCGTCACCCCCGCAGGACAAACAGCGTTGGGAGCTATCAGGACAGCCATCAGGCGTTGTTTACCCCAAAACACTCACTCGCTTTCGCTCCTCGTGATACAGGTTCTGACAGTCCGCCAGCCGCTCTGACCAGCCGTGCTCAATGAGCTACGTCTGTTAGCAACAACAACATGGCTGTTTGTGTGTGCGAGCATGAGCGTGTGCGCGCGTGTGAGCGTGTGTGTGCGGACCTTGGATGGTCCTCTTGAAGAAGGCCTTGCAGGCTTCGCAGGACGCCACGCCGTAGTGGTAACCGGAGGCAACGTCGCCGCACACCAGACACAGGCGCTTCGCTACCGAGCTCAGCATGAACTCACACTTCACCTGGCTGAGAGAGAGAGAGAGAGAGAGAGAGAGAGAGAGAGAGAGAGAGAGAGAGAGAGAGAGAGAGAGAGAGATATTCTTACATCAAATAGCTTAAAACAATATATTATATATATATATATCCATATATATTATTATCATTAATATCATTAATATGATTATTATTATATACATACATACATATATACATACATACATACATACATACATACATACATACATACATACATATATATATATACACACACACACATATACACACAAACATTATTTATTTTCTTTTCAAACCTAGAGAGATGTTACTAGTACATCTTCAATTACGGTGCAGAGGGCATCTCTCAGACTCAAAATGCTTTCAAAAACATCAATTTTCAACATAATTTTATAATAGATAAGAGATAGGGAGAGGGAGAGAGTGAGGGACAGCTATAGGGAGAGAAATGGTTGAGAGCAAGAGGGAAAGAGAGAGAGAGAAAGAGTGAATGATAGAGACAGAGAGAGAGAGAGAGAGAGAGAGAGAGGGTATTAATACAGAGTAGCTGAGAAAGAGGAGGTGAATACATTATTTGCTCAGAGGTTTGCTTCAGGTGGGACAAGACAGGCACACACAGAGCTACACAACAGAAGCCCAGACCAACCTATTTTCCCCGCCGTTGGCAGCCAGGCCCGCCACCGCGTGTCCGTAGAGGCCCGGTGAGTCCAGCCCATTGGTGTGACCGTGGCCCTTGGTCAGGGGACCGTAGCTGGAGTTTGCGTCCGACGAAGAGCTTGCCGGGCTGGGTTGGGGCGGGCTGACGTCCCCCTGAGAGCTAGGACTGGGGCTGGAGGGCTCCCGCTTTATAGAAGGAGGGCAGGTGGGGTCAAAGCCCCTCAGTGACATCCTGTCTAGAAATCTGCCGGAGAGAGAGAGAGAGAGAGGGGAGAAACACGGTGATATTCGTGCTTGTGTTTTTCACACACACACACACACACACACACACACACACACACACACACACTCCTCTAACACCAGGTCTAACGTGACATCACTGAACAAGGGTTTCTGCATGGGGGACACACGTTAGCTCTGCTAGGTCTGCAATACCTCCCTGGTACTGCCATCAATATATTATTAATGCGGGTGGATGGCCATTCTCCTGTGCGGTTCGTGTGCTAAGCTACTTGTTATACAGGGCAATACATTAATCATGACATGACTGGCATTATGTCTGCATTTATATATCATAGGGCTTGCAAAAATGTGTTGATAATTCCTCTACACATCTTTGTTAAGTCGCATTCTTACCCAATTTCCATCACCATATCCACCCATGCACAGTATAATATCCACCCATATATTTATATATCCATACATCCAGTCATCCATCCATTCCAGCTAAACCAGCAGCCGTTTGAGCCTCCCCACATATGCAAAGCTGAGGTTTATTACGCTGCTTTGTTTTGAGAGGAGAACATTGCATAAGCAAACCTAGGGAAATGGTCTAACCCAAAATCACATCAGATTACTCCTTGGAAAAACTCCACTGTATTTTGTCAGCGTTAGCCAAAACTAGGAAACATTAGAGGCCAATCCCCTGCAATAAGACACAAAACGGATGTTTCCATGAACTGAGCACCTGGCACTTAGAAAAGCGTTGTAGCTATTGCTCCATCATGTTGATCTGTAATTAAGAGCAGGTCATGTTTGTCAGTGGTTCACTATAATACAGAAGTGTTTCTAAATGACTTGTTTTGAATAAGGACACACTGTTAATTGCATATTGTACCAGCATGGCTGAAGCCGTGTGCTAGCTTTAGGCAGATCATGTGTATACGTCAATAAAGGCACCGGGGGCTGCTGTTAACCTCAGTTATAACTTTGACCGGAAAGGCACGCTTCAGGAAGGAGTATACGTTCTCCATGTATGCCGGAGATATAGTGGATGAACAGGCATGTGTAAGTGATGCTATCGACATTACACACACATTCACACGCACACACATTCACACGCACGCACGCACACACACAGCAAGGCAACATCATGCATAGATATATAAATAACAGTCATTCTGGCTCCCTATTGTCTACATACACTTTCGAATGCTGACACATGATCAGGGAGTACGTGCGCTCACTGTCACACACACACACACACACTGTAAAACGCGCTCATGTATCATCATAAACACCCCAACAAATCCAGTCGCGCACACACACACACACACAGATATTGCGCGCACACGTACACACACGTACACACACACACACAGATATTGCGCGCACATGTACACATGCACGTACACACACACACACACACACACACACACACACAGATATTGCGCTGAGGCGCACACACGCACAAGTACACGCACACACACATACACACGCACACCCGCGCGCGCTCACACACACACACACACACAAACACACACACTCCAGGCTTCCTGCCATGTAAATCAGTTTGTGCTCATCCACAATTTGGTAGGCAAAGCGGCTGGGTGATTTTAGCCACCCCCAAAGTAAACCATGGCCACGCGCTATTGACCCCTCTACAAACTCTCAAGCCGCAATGACAAAGATAGACGTATTAGAACAGACGTATACCGTACGGAAACGGGGAAACGCATTTAGACTGGCCACCGAGTCAATAAAATCACGCATATAGTGTTGTCCATGCAACTGAGCCCGCTCGCACTGATATTATCAGTTCCCAGAAGCGCGCCGAGATCACGGCCAGTCCCCATCCCCCAACATCCCACTTTCGAAACTATATATATATTTTTTAAACTGTTCACGGAGAGTTCCATTTTCCTTTTAAAATGACTCATACTAGCACCCGTATCCACCATCAATCACACACGTCCGTATTGCTGTGTCACTCTGTGACAGGCGTGGAGTGAGATATACTTGTTCTCTCCCATTAGAATGCGTCGGGGGGGAGGGAGGGGGGGGCGTCCGAGGGTTTTCCTTTTCTCTCTCCGTTAATGAAATGGCATTAGAGTGGGGGTGATCAGATATGATGCGATATTCACTCTGACGGATTACTAATCTACATCTCCGCATAAAAGCCCATCAAATGCCTGTCAGTGTGGCTCCTATAGTCCGTACAGTGGGGATAAATCAGAAGGGAATGTGTGTGTGCGTGTGTGTGCTGGCATGCCTATGACCATGTGTGCACATCCGAAACCAGCATGTGTTTGCCTCTTTGTGTGACAGTATCCAAAACAAGTCTAATTGCACCTTGGCAACAAAGGCCAGAATGCGGTGTGAAACGACGTACAGACAGACAGACACATAGAGAGAGAGAGAGAGAGAGACAGGTGGAGAGACACATGGAGGAAGGCAGACAGATAGAGAGATCGTGATAAAGCCGGGAAGGGAGAGAAAGAAAGGGGCTGTGTGGCTCATTAACTCAGGGTGTTGGAGGAACAGAAAGGAGGCGACACTCACTTTCAAATGAGCAGTCATAATGCAGACAATGACCCACCGGACGAGGCGGGGGGGGGGGAGGGGGACTGATCATTAAAAAAAACTTGGACGGGTGGGAGAAAATAGATGTGGGGTGCAGGAAACAGCGAGAAAGCCACATACTGTATAAAACGCATGTTATGTTACCATGTTTAGGTGAAACAATGTTGATATTTCGTGTCACACTAACATGGACGTTAAACAACGTCATGAAAACGACCATGGCTGTCGAGAGAAACTGACCAAAAAATGTACAAACAGTATATGATCATGGCCAGTACCATTGAATGCTGTATTTCCACCATCAAATAGAAGTCAAAGGTAAAATACATTTGAAATAGTCTCTATCTTATGTTGCTGTACAATGCCGCCATATTCAGAATCAAGCATTCCTTTTTGCAACCCACACACAATACATGTCAGAACCTTTACCCCCAACATATAACCTCAGCCCCGACGGTGCACGACTAGAGTTGGTGATGTCGTCTCAGGAGTGGTTATTTTTTCAACCTCCAGGGGGATATGGGCAGGGACCAACCTGCACACCCGACAACGAGCCCTAAGGCTCCAGTGCTCCGATCTAAGGTATAGGCTCAGCCATGAAGATGGTCTGGGGAGGAAACAGCGTGCCGCGTCGTCACAGAGAAAGCTTTATAGGTCTTGTCTTTCCTCACGAGGCTCTTTCCTCTCCGTCTTTCCGTTTATGTTTCTGTTTAACATCTGTCTGTCCTGCTTTCACTTTTCCAGTTCTGCACTGTGTGGAAAGTAAATTTTCTATCTCAGGCGATGAGATGTTTATGAGAGATACTGTTTTTGTGTTTCTACTAGAGTGTGTGATTATGTAACAGCTGATAAGAGTACTGCAGTAATTAACATTAATGTGCTTTTCTGTGTTTTCAAGAAAAGAGGGCCCAGCGAAAAAGCAGTTAGGGGACGATCTTGTTCTACTAAAACAACAGCGTCCGCATGTTTACTGTATACGTCTAAATATTCCATCTGTTCTCTTATCTTATCATCATACGTTTCTCTGCCCGGCAACCTCACCTGAGTGAAACTGTCGAAGAAATGTCCAGTTCCTTTTCAGTGGTCCTACTGACCACATCAACAAACAAGGCAGTAAACACTCATATTTAAGTTTTTTTTGTTGCCGATATGCCTGCAACTACAACAGTTCTGCTGGACATCATATACCAGATGCTATAAAACATAAAACAATCTATTGCTATGTGCAACATTGGGTAAATATTATAGAAGCAGTTACCTGTAATGCTTAAAAGAATATATTTGTGCATATGTATTTCATATACTGTACATGAATAATGTTATTTCCATCTGGTTTATATCACACTATTTATTTACACACTATTTATTTTCTCTAAAATGTCTTATATAACTTAAACTCCTGTCAAGAGCGATTATCTATATTATTATCGTCACCTTGTGAAATCAAGACCATTGTGTTACAACCAGAGGATTATACACAAATTAACACAGCATTTGTTAAACACAAATATGCAAAAATATGCTTCTATGCTAATATGCTTCTACATGCATATTAGCCTAAAACCAAATGCAGTCACAGATGCATGCACACGCGCGCACGCGCGCACGCACGCACGCACGCACGCACGCACACACACACACACAGGTATCTTTAATAAATGCTAATCTCAACCATCTCATATAATGAACAGCAACCTATACATTACATTACATTACATTACATTAAATTAAATAAATACAACATACAGTAATTCTCAAAGCACTGTGCATTTAGTTTCCAGTACTTACTCGGTGTCAGAGTGATATGTGAAACACTCGGGCAGGTAGAGCTCGACTAAATCCATGTGCTCTTTGCCACCATGCTCTGAAAAGGAGAAAAACGAACTGCCTTTCCGTGCTGGAGCTCTCTCAACCTTGTCTTTGTGTCTTTATGAACTGCCCGTCTCAGTCTCCATCTATTGCACTCTTAACTGCTGTCTCTCTTTCTCACCCACTCACTCTCATTGTTTCTCTGTCTGTCACTCACACTTCTTGGTAACAGCCCCGAGCAACTGTCTGTGAAGTCCTGAGTGTTGTGACTAACTGGCTCTGTGAGAGGCTCTGCTGGCTAAGCTGGACCTCATGAATACTCAGCCCGACGATTTGAATGGCCCTCCCACCACAACTCAGAGCTGCTACTTAATTGGCTTCCCTCTGAGCCAATAACAGCGAGCCTTGTCTTTGGCGCAGGTGGCTATGGCAAGATGACAAGAGAGAAATGGTGTAGTAGGGTAGAGCTTCTAGATGTCACACAATACTTTATATGAGACAGTGAAAGCATATGTAATGTTTGTAAATACAAAACACAAATTCTGTTCAGGTGAATGAATACCTTTAAAGACTAGACCTCACAAAACCTCTTTAACATTACTATCTTTAGACTGGTTGTCTCAACACACTGGCATGCTTCACATTGAATGTCCTAGCTGGTGATTTGCACACACACACACACACACACACACACACACACACACACAATGCATGCTTGCATCATGGCATGCCCTTAAAAATAAACAGCACATGCATTCACACAATAAAGACACAGTGACAGTCAACTTGCTTGCTGCAGGTGTGCCAGGAGGGCACTAAACCTTTACCTCATGATCTGCTGCTGGGCATGCCTAATATGACCATTTCATCTGAGTGACACACACACACACTCATACAAATAAACATTCCAGTTGTGAACACAAAGAATGGCTATGCAGTGGACATTATCAAAGCTACCTTCACAACACACTATTTTCATCCACCGTCATCAGCGAGCTGAGATGTTTGTTGTTCACTCATATGTTACATATTACACATGTAGATGTACGGAGGTGTTCTGAGATGTTTAAGCTACTGTAGTAATTTTGAATAAGAAATATGAAGTCAAACAAAGTTTCACTTCATATAAAGTAGCGTTCAAATACAATAGTAGCATATACAAATAAACGTTTCCCTCTCGATTTCCTCTGAGTTCTGAGTAACAGTTATAGACGGGTGTTACATAATCTATGATCACTCCATTCTAATCCATTTACAGAAACAGATTCTCCCGTGATCGGTCAGCAGGGATTTCACAGCAAGTTCCTCTTTGTAAAGGATTACTGGAGGCAGGCGCGCGCACACACACACACACACACACACACACACACACACACACACTGGCCAGAGCCCACGCAGTGCGTACCTGGGGCACATGGCCGCATATGCACTGGCACATTTTCAAACACGAGTATGCCCACAAACACAGGATAGAATCATCTACGTTGATGAACCTGAGGTTTAAATTTGAACTAAAGAAATAACAAAATCGCATGCCATTTCAACATTAAAATGGCATAATGCTATTTTACAACGATACCTGTAAACATTGCAATTATATTAATATTTAATAACATAATAATAATTAATATAATATGCCTATGCATATTACCATAATAAATGGTTAATGTAAAATGTGTATATGGTCTGGTTTCATAATTGACTTAAATGCATTTATTTTAAAATGGTTGCTGGTTTCAAAATATATACTTTCCGAATAAAATAAAAATACATGTAAAATGGACGATTTACAATCGGCCATTTTCCGCTCTGCCTGGGGTCTGAGCTATAACTACCCCCATCTCTCCTATTGCGAGTCCAGCCAAACTCCACTAGGGTGAAATCACCTATACTAATCGGCTCCTCAGATAACGGCCAGGCAGCAGACTGCACACAGTGAGACTTATCTCATTATGCACCACATGAAACACCTAGCCTCATCACACATGCCGCATTATTAAAGCTTCTGTGCGTAGGATTAGGAAAAATTTGAAAAAGCTATTTTGAAAATCAGCAACCGAAAAATCCACCCTCCCTCTGGAGTCTGCTATTGCAAAGCCCATACTGTATATAAACCTGTTGAATGGTAAATGGACTGCATTTATATAGCGCTTTACAGTATGTTGCCTCACATTCACCCATATTCATACACCAATGGTGATTGCTGCCATGCAAGGTGCAACCAACCACCGGGAGCAGTAGGGGGTTAAGCATCTTGCTCAAGGATGCTTACAGGTAGGTCAACAACAGGGTTTGAACCCATGACCGTCCGGCTGGGAGCCCAACACCCAGACCACTAGACCATCCTGTCCCCTCACACACAGCAGACAAAAGTACAAGGATGTGGTTGCAAGCAATTAAATGTGATCTTTGGTTGTTAATGCTCTTGCGTAGTATTTGGACTCAATCGTACAAAACTGTGTGCGCGCGCGTTTGTAAGCAGTAAATGGGTCTATTGCGTACAGTCTACTTTAGCACGACATATGCTAGCAAGACATACGCTAGCACCATAGACTGTATATATAAATGGACAAACCCTCTGTGACGTCTCAAGAACGTATTTGAACACCACGCTGTGCTGGCTCTGGCCGTCATTGCAGTACCTCACTCCGCCTGTAACACCCCCCTATTCATTATAATGGGGAAAATGCATGGCTAATATATTTTTAACTGATGTGTTATAAAAAATGTTTTACAGTTGGCATGAACGGGGAGACTAGATACAAAGCCATAAAGACCAAAACCGTTTTTTGGCGCATGTATATTTCTGCTGTAAAGTCGGACATTTTAACATTGTAGTCTATGCAGCCAGCCTCAAGCGGCCATTCGATGAACTGCAGGGTTCAGAGGTTCCCGCTTGGCTAGCACGACATGTGATCCCTTTTCTCTGTACTTCTTTATTTGTTTATGGGAAGCACAACTAGTGTACATGTATTCCCTCTCTGTAAAGCACTTTGAACTGCAATTCTGTATGAAAAGTGCTATATAAATAAAAATTATTATTATTAATATTTAATGCTCATGCAAATGTGACGCTGCAAGATCTGCAGTCTTTGTAAAATCAGCCTGTTTAGATGTGAGGGTCCAGAGATGGTGTCACAGTATTTTAAAGAGTCTTTTAATCTTCATATATAGCATTAATTTCTTCAGTTTGACCCACATGCAAACAATAACTAAAGTGCCATAGAGGGGAAAAAAGGCTTTACCATGCACCGTTAGATACTCACCTAAAGGGCCATAGAGGGGAAAAAAGGCTTTACCATGCACCGTTAGATACCAACAACACCAAGTGATTTCCACTGGTAGATAACAACACTGAATGCTATAACATGTATCTGCGCTCCATTGAGCTAAAATATCATATCAAATGTCACCACACTAATGTATAACGTCAAAATTATCAACAGAACAAATGATCTTCAGTAAACCATTTAGGAAACCAAATGTTGACATACAGTAATAGTATAGTGGCTCTTATCATTTGTTTATCATTATTCTTTATTCGACACAGACAAGTGTTTTCGTCTCATTCGTCTTACCCTTGTAAAATTAAAAGAGAGATTAATCATATTATCAGCGGAGCTGATACCTGGACAAGGTTCATGTTTGTCTTGGCACGGCAAGGCCGGTCTGCAGACGCTGCTCAACAATATGGTCACTTGAGGTAAGCCAAACCACTTGAAACACTGAACACGCAGGACTACGTTTAATTACTCCGATAGCAGCTTGGCACTGCGTAACGTTGTACGCATTGTTTTGTTCCCACACCTGAAGATTTCATGTTTGATTTGCTTTTCTTTTCACTTCGTTTAGTTAACAGCAGACTAAACTTTGATACCGCTAACAGGTTAAAGGGGTTCAAAAACATGAGACATGTTAACAAATATTTTGACTAATGCAAATGTTGAGATATTAATTGTTTATAGGCTATTTTTTTGTTGATGCCTGAATTGATTGATTTCCACAAACTTAAACAATAAACACAGAAATAGACAACAGACAAGTACACATTTACCCTGCCTAATTAATAACAACATTTACATAATGGCATTCAAATGAAAATTGAACTTAAATGAGCAAAAGGTGCGCTACACAACACAAAATAGGTTACATGTTGTGAATAGGCCTAAGTCGAATTTCTAAACGCAGGGGCAAAATTAAGATAAAACATTGCGATTCCCTGCAAACCGTGCAAACAGAATGGAGTAGAGGTTAATACGTGCTTCAGGGACAACTAGTAATGACTATTGACCCCAACACACTCCTATCAATTTTCTCTGAAAAAGTGAAAATTGATAATGAACAATACAGTGCGCATCCCTTTAAACACACACCTATGCATTGAGTGTTACACTAGCCTGTAAGGAGACACACACACAGCGTGCACTGAATGTCCAACCAATACATTGACACGGGGCCTCAGACACAAGCAAGCTAATGTGCTTAGCTTATGCCTTCACGGCCTGACAGTCATCCATCAATTACGGGGACAATAAGTGAAAGTCTATTGACACTGTGTGCCAACGCTATTGTAGCCACACACACAACCTCTCAGACACTCTTCTGCTTCACAAATGTCGAAGAGGGTTCCAGAAAACAGAAAGGAGAGAAACAATAACAGTAGCGCAGAGAGCGTAAAGTATAGAGGAACAGGGAGAGGGTTGAGCTTAGCTGTTGTCTTAAAGCACAGCTATACAGTACAAAGTAGTCTGCCTATTCTCTCGATGTTCCAATGCTGTGCAATGTTGTGTCTTAAAAATAGATGGATGGGAGGAAAATGATATATAGAGTGGTGGATTGATTGATAGATGGCCACTTGTAAGGGCAGATCGGTTTCAAATGTATTGATCTGTCGCACGTTGTATAGGGATCAGGGGTCACGCACGCACACGCACACACACTAAAACACGCGCACGATCGCGCACACACACACACACACAAAACGCACACGCACACACACACACAAACACACGCGCACACACGCACCCACAAAGACACACACACACGCTCGCACACACATGCACGCACACACACACATACATACAAACACACGCGCACCCAAATGCGCACGCATCCACGAATACACACACACATGCATACACACACTATATATACACAATAAGTGGGAATAGTGTGTCTGCTATCAGTGTCTTGCCAATATGGGACGGGGGTGTGTGGAAACCTTAGAAAGCCTCCGGGACAGCGTTAGCCCAACTTCACCATAGAAATGTTCCTGTTAGCGCTACTGGGACCCCACTGCTATCCTCACTGGGTCAATGTTTTTCAAATGGTTTTCACTTATGGCAGGATCCTGTTGTCCCACGGGACAGCAGGTATGAAAGTGAGTCACTGCTTTGAAATACTGTATACAGGCAAGGCCTTCGGGATGTCTAGATTACCAAAATCCTTCAAGATATGGCAAGAAACACAGTGATTGCTCATTGTGTACATTGATTTGAGATAATTGTTGACTACTGCATTTCTAATATATTGCTAAATTTTTACAAAAAATAATAGAAGGCACCAATCTAATCCTAATCTAAACCCATGATATAATATCTTGAAAAAAGTGTCTGGATCGCCCCCTAGTGGTGTGATTTCAACATATTTTAACCCAAACTTGAGAATTGGTCATTACAACAGCACTGCTATTCAGAATGTGGGGTCTGATTATTCCATTGCACCATAAAGACTACTCCACCCAAAAACAGCCTGGAATACTGGTAGATAAAAACACTGTAGTCCCATTTCCTAATGCGACCAATGATGTATCATTTTTCTTCCTTTGGTAGTCCTTTCCCATGGAATGTAGATGCAACATTTTTCTGTCTCGGCCTTTGCAAACATCGAGGATGGAAGAGCAGAGAGAGTAATTGCAATACCCAACAACTAATATAATAATGTGTTTTTTAGTATTAGAGACTTTTTATGATAAACTGCCATTATAGTGTACAGTTATGAACTGTAACTATGTATTGTAATTGATAATTGTATTATATATATATATATATGTCTCCTTGTTATTTTGTTTGGTGATATGGACCCAAGGGTCTGCAATAAAGTGGAATTGAATTAAATTGAAAATAGTACCAAACAGGCACAACATTGCAGGATGCACTGTAACTTAACAATATAGAAGCAATTGACTGATCCAAAGCCCCGCCCCTTTTAGCCTGTCCTCCAATAACAGTTGAGCATTTTTTATAAATTCCGACAGAGACTCCTTCAACTGTCTGTTTTACCGTTATAGCCTACTATGCTGTTTAGTCCAGCCTAGTTGCAGTAGCTAGGCTGGACAGGTGAAAGGGGCAAGGCTTCGGATCGGTCAATTGTCTACGATTGACTCTACAGACCAGAGACAGACTCCCATAGACCAATACTTCTCAAAGTAGGGGTCAGGACCCCCCGGGGGGTCGCGAGACACAGAGGAGGGGGTCGCAAGATTATTTTCAGAAACGAAATAACAATTTAAAATGATTAAAATGTCATTGTTTAGCCATACTTGTTAGTAGTAGTACAGTTTATACATTACTTTGATGTGTTCTGCTACTAGCCTGTATTAAAATACTATCAAATAATAATATGGCTGTTATTATTCTACCACCTCTGGGGATAGTGGGGGCCATGAGTCTCTGGCACTTATTTAGGGGGGTCGCGAGCTGAAAGGTTTGAGACCCCCTGCCATAGACCATAGAATCATCACACCAACCAGTATATGTAACATCTACGTCGTCTCGCCGGTGTAGGACAGCCGGAGAGACTGCCCACATCCCCAGTGCCTCACGCCCTCAC
>JAODUK010000401.1:0-13749 GCA_027564635.1 Typhlichthys eigenmanni | reverse complement strand
TTTGGGGAGGGCTGGACACCCCTTGCTCTGCCCCAACTTCACCCCCATTTCCACCCTGCCTCTTGGTCATTACTGGTTGAAATACGTGCTACACAACCAGGAACACTGGTTTCCTGGTTAACAGTATGAATGACAGTGTGACGTGACCTTTCTAGGACCTTTCTATGGCTCTTGTTGCAGGATGGAATCAAAGGGAACAACAAGTGAAGATTTTTTTGTGTTAAAATGATTTGTATTTTATTTATTTACGAGGTGGAGAGAGGGGCATGGCATTGTCAGAAAGGGACATTTCTTTACAGCGTTGTACAATCTAGGGTTTCTTGGATTGACCTCAAAGATGTTGGTGGCGGTGATGGCCTTATTCCTATTCAGGGTGGATTACTGTGAAAGTACTTAGACTGTTGATTCAACTGATATTGATGGGCAGCCCAGTTTTTAACAGTATAAAACAAATCCACACGATTTCTTGGCCTTTACAGTAAGTAATGAATTTGGACAATTTATAAGGCATTGCGTTTAAGTTATGAAAATGCTTTTGTGCACAAACATCTATAGTATGAAATATATCATCTATAATCATGGACTACGCACAACATACAGTAGACATATTACATGAACAAAAACAGAATTACAGTATCTGTATGTGTGTGTGCGTGTTTGCGTGCGTGCGTGCGTATGTGCGTGTGCGTGCGTGCGTGTGTGTGTGTGTGCGTGCACACAGGCTCAAAGATCATAAATGCTAATTAATTCTGTACAGCTGGAGGTTTTGTGTTGTTGTGGCATTTAAACAAGCATACAGGGGACATATATATTTTAAAGAAATCAACAATGAAAACAAAATCAATCATCCTCTGTCACACAAACCACTAGCCAAGTGGAACACAATGATTACATGCCTTTCTTATCAGTGCTCACACACAACCTTGAACCGTATAAAAAAAGCTTCATGAATATTCCTCCCTGACCGTACAGTGCATTGCAACCTGTCTCCTTTCCCTTGGCCGCATATTTCAGAATGGAAATGATGTCAGATTCCACTATTGATGCCATATGCACAAAGCTATCGCTTCTGAACGCAAGACCTACCTCTCCTCGTACAGCCTGTGGCACATCTGCTCACCTTCTGTGGTAGTGCTCTGGCTGTGGTGGGCTTTACTGTGTGTGTGTGTGTGTGTGTGTGTGTGTGTGTGTGTGTGTGTGTGTGTGTGTGTGCGTGCGCGTGTGTTTGTCCATGCAGCTACAGGTGCCCCTGACCCCTGAATACAATGCCAGAAACATGCACAGTTCACGTAGAGCACATGATGTATGCATGTTTGCCAGTAGCGTATAGAGCCACAGACCTGATGGCTGCACTAATGACCTGCACGGCTGTGGCTAATGCAATGGTTTGCTACAGTAAACGACAGCGAGGCCGTTCCCTCTAATTCTGTACCCCACACGGAGCAAGTGCCCAGATGCTCTCTCTCTCTCTCTCTCTCTCTCTCTCTCTCTCTCTCTCTCTCTCTCTCTCTCTCTGTATGTGTGTAGGCCTGTATTTGCTCAGTGATTACTGGAACAGGCTCCATGGAGGTCTGGGAAGGAGAAGGACACAGCCTCTCTGCCTCCAGGTCTAAGAGATCCACTGATTGACTTGACGAACACCAAAGGCTCCAATCACTGATCTAATGTTGTGCGTGGGTGTGTGTGTGTGTGTGTGTGTGTGTGTGTGTGTGCGTGTGTGCATATTATTTTATGCAGTTGCACTCCCATTTACTTTGTTAAATTGGCCTCTGTTGGTCGCTTCCACCGATGTTTGGAATGTGTTAAATTTATATTTCGTTTGTAGATTCAAATTTTTGTAGCATAAAATATAAGATACAAATGTTAAATAAACCCTACACACCACAGACACTTGAGAATACTTGAAAGTGAAAAATAATATATTAAGTGAATGACAGATGCGAATTTATAGTACAGTATGCAAATGAGGGATTATCTCATGGCTATTTTCACTTCTTCTAATAAGTAAGAAGCTGCTCTACAGTAAACGTGGGGATGGGTTTCCTGCAGTAGTTCAGTCAGAACATCTGTTGTTTGGCAAGATAACAACTAGGTAAATTATCAATAACATTGTTTTCTATGATATAAATTGATTCTTAAGATTTTTCGTCAGATGCTACCCAGTGACAAGTATTTGCAATCATCCTAATAAAATGTACATTTATATGTATACAATATTACATTTACAATTAAGAAATGTTATCCCAAATGACTTAATGTACAATATTACAAAATAGCAGGTAGAAACTCTTGGATTACCTACATAATGTGGCAGCGTCCACTCCTAACTACATGTCTGTGTTCCAGGGCATGGCAAAAGTTTACTACACACTAACATTACCACCCCTGTCTCAGCTGTTCAGTTTTTACAATATTGCACCAGAGCTGGTCTTGGCTTTTACTTGCTAATTAGTTGCCTGGCAGAAACTACTTTTCCTCTAATATTCAAATGGGGTTTCTGTTGTTTCCCTTCCACAGCCAAACAAGGGCAACAACGCCAATACTGTAAGCCGCTTTGGTTTATTGAGCACACCAGCATCAGATGAGTGATAAATCCACCCGCTAGTGTGTGGGTGGTATGAACCGTGTTGTCTGGGTGGTCATATCAAAGCCTAATAAAGTCCATAATAATTTGGAGTGGATGTTCACCAAGCCTACACCAGATGTAAACAGTTGTCCTGAAGTGTCTGTCTATTTACAGCCAATTCATATCGCCTTACTGTAATATTGTCTCACTTGGTGCTTTTTAGCAAATTCCCTATGTGAACTATCCATGTCTGACATGGTTCGTGTACATAGGTGCAGGGAGTTCTGTATTGCTTCAGTGTAGAAGGAAGCTTTCTGCGTAGTAATCTAATCAGCCACTCTGTGGCTAACACAACTGGATTAGATGTTCAAAGTTTGGTTTGTGCCACACATTTGCATTAGAGCCAAATGCTGGGAGGGGATTGGCTGGATCCCTACAAGCCATACAGCCAGAGGGGGGCAGCATACTCTTGTGGTCTGGGTGTTGGACTCCGAGACGGGAGGTTGCGGGTTCGAACCCCGGAGCTGGCCCACCTGTAAGCATCCTTGAGCAAGATGCCTAACCCCCTGATCCATGTAATAACTGTACTCATTGTAAGTTGTTTTGGATGAAAGTCCCTGCTAAATTACCCAAATGTAACATGATTATTTGATGTATGGAACCAGCATACAGACTGATGAGTCCAGTTGAAAGAAAAGTGCTATGGAGGCTTGGAAGGACAAAAGGTTAGCAGGCTATACGTGTTGTCTTCTTGACCTCTCAACATTAGAAGTCTTTTGAGTTCCAACCTGTGGTGAATACAAGCTGAGCCAGTGTTTAGGGTTTATAAACCCCTGCTTCTCCTCCTATACATTCACAGCAGGGTCCTGTATATGTGTGTCAATGTGTGTGTTCTTGCATGTCAGAATTCATATGATATAATATAATATCCATAATAGCCTACGGTGTGTGTGTGTGTGTGTGTGTGTGTGTGTGTGTGTGTGGCCTAGTAGATGCTGGGCAGAAGCAGGCAGGGGTTGATTGGTGGGGTTCTGGAGCCAGTGGGTCTTCTCCATTGTTCAGACCTGAGGAGCCAAAGAGGCCTTAAGGGCAAACTGGCATTGATGCTGAAGATATTGGCTGCCTGTGGTGGAGGGTTAGCACAGCAGGGTACGTAGCGTGTGTGCATGTGTGTGTGTGTGTGCACATGTGCACGTGTGTGTGTGTGGACTTGGGTCAGGAAGGGCCAAGAAGGGGCAGGAAAAGGAAAGTAATTACATATGATATAGGACCAAAGGGAGGAAATTGATTGAAGAAATTAGTGACCAGGAAGTAGGCAGGGGTCTTTGTTTCCCCTTCAATTTAACCGAAACGTCTTGGTGGTCTCGCCCAATGAAACCACTTCAACACCATATGGCAGGGCAGAGTTGTGGGGAGCAGGGCAGGAGCTGAGCTTGCGGTGGTGTTTTTTGGAAGGACGTTGTGCTGTAGAGGTAATGGATGGCTGGGTTTGTAGCACACTGTGGAGTCACGTCATGCTAGCCTCTATACGCTACTGTGCTATCTGGATACTATGGGAGCAGGCTACTATATACTATAACGCATGCATAACCCTTAGCAACGTTTTAAAGAATACTGGAAACTGAATTAACTGTAAGTCGCAAAAGCAGCGGATTAATCATGTAATACAAACAGAAATATTATATTATATTATAGATTATAGAGGTTGTGAAACAAAGTCTAAAATAACAATAATAATATTATTAATAATAATAATAATAATAATAATATATTTATATGAAATAATATAGTGTTGCCTAGCAATCTTACTGGACATATTGACTATCTTATGCAATTTGTTTTTATTACACACTGATAAAGAAAAATACCAGGCAATGGAACAAATGTCCACTGTGAACTGTCTAGGTTTGCGCATAAAATATTGACGCTAAAGACCTAACTCTCTGCTCCGTCGAGCAAGTTTCGGGGGGGGGGGGGGGGGGGGGGAGGGGGTATGTAAATGTAAGTCGCTGTAGATGCCAGAAATGTAAATGTTAATATACGTGCATGTGAAAAAAAAATGATGTAAAGATTCACGTTCCTGGACAACAATCTCTCTCTCTCTCTCTCTCTCTCTCTCTCTCTCTCTCTGGTTAAATGCTGCTTCTCTGTTACTTGCCTGGCAAATGTGACTAATGTGAGTATACAGTATGAATAGTTTTACAAGGCCAAGGGAGAGCATTTGGTAGAGTGGGGGGGGGTAGCGGGGGTTAGAGAACAGGTTGTGAGTGTCGTTGAACAGCAAAATAGCGTTTTCCCCCTCGGACTCAGCTGCCACAGATGTTTCATTCAGGCCCAATGGTAGGGCCACTCTAAAAGTGCTCCAGCTCCGACACAATTCATCCCCATTGTGCGCTGAAGGGGAGAAGCTCGGCCCACTGTTTACTGCTAGTACACCCCCACCCCCCATCCTTCCCCCCCACACACACACACACACACACTCCCCCATCTCATGTTAGAAGGCGGAACAATTGGGGAGGGACTTGCCCGGAGCTGGGGCGGTGTGGCAGGTCAAGAGAATGGGCTGTGAATCCTGCGTGTCTGAATCTTCCAGGTGGGTGGTCTGACTCTGTCTCTTTCTCTCTCTTTCTCTCACCCCCCACCCCCAACCAAGTCTCTCACCCTCTCTTGCAGTTGGCCTCTCTCTCTCTCGCTCTCTCTCTCTCTCTCTCTCTCTCACACACACACACACACACACACACACACACACACATACAAATGTCCCTTCCTCTGTCTGCTTTACTGTTGCTTCCTCCTCTGGCCATTTGCTCCTTCTCCACCTATAGGAGTGTGAGTGATTAGCTCATCCACTGGGCCAAGGCCAGCCGCAGTGCCTGGCCTCTGATGTGGTGATAAGTGGCCCCAGAGAGGCTGGACAGTGTCTGTTCTCGGGATTAGCGGACTCCCGGTCCTCATCACTGTCAGACCAGGCCAGGTCAGCATGCACTAGGGCTGTTGGTGGCCTCTTCTGGAGCTTGCCAGTGATTACCTTTGGCATTTGGAAATAAACAGTGATAAATGAACGGGCCAGGCACAGCACACACACCCTTAAAACAACCAAAGCAACAGCGCAAGCATGGTTATTGCATGGGTGACTGCTCGCCTACAGGTTCACACTTAACACATTTGGAGTTGGAAATATGAGAAATGTACAATCATACACTGATGTGTTTCTTACACACTGCAATTAGGGTGACACAATTTAACATCGTATTATTCCATCACTTTTTACATGTATCACCGCAGATATTCTGATATTATGCTTACGTCCAATTCTGTCAAGTATGTCTACATAAGGTTAACATAAAAATCTTCTGGGGACCAAACACCAATGTGTTTGGTCTACCTTCTGTCTTACCCTCTTTTACAGCGACATCTAGTGGCGCAAAGTAGTACTTACAAGAATGAAAATAAAACTGACTTCACTTTACTCTACCACTAGTGTCTAGATCATTTTCAGGCAAGGTCTCTTAACCCCCTACACCCCCACCACACATTTCTATATTGTGCCCCTGATCAGCTGCATAGCTGATGGCAGCTCTGACAGGAGAGTCATATCTCCGACCTCCTATAGGTTTGTAATAGGTTTTCAACTACCATTCATGTATGCTTAAAATAAACCACATTATATAATTTACTAACAGAGAAAATAACAAATGCCTCACTCAATACTGTAAATGTGTTTATCCGATTTTTTGTTTATCAGTTTGTAAACCATTACCAAAGCTAAATATGTTTCTTTTGTATGTACAGAAGGTATATTAAGTAACAACAGCATCCTGTCAAGGTCAGAGGCGTGGATCCTGTTGTGTGGTTGCATTAACGGCTTGTGACAGAGACAAGAAACACAGTGGTACATTGAGCTTCAGGGGACACACCTTATTCAGCGTACAGCAAATGCTAAAACTCACTGTTGTCTACCGGCCCACCTATCATCTTATTTTTACTTAAAATGGGACAGAAGTGCATTTCAATCTTGATATTGGGTAAGGATATGTGTGTCTGTGTTTATATGTTGTCGTTTTGCATGTTGTAATGGTAATTGTTGCTGTATCTTTGCTTTCATGGACTATTACAGTTCATTAATGTCGTTCAATTATGTTACTGACTACAAGCAATATTTCTAAAAAGTTCCTTTGAGTTCATTCGGGTGCATGCACTCCAGTAAATCTGTGGTTACTTACTGTACAATGTCATACGGCAAATATAATAAGCACATCATAGTGTAATAGCAAATGAGTTTGCTAATGCAATTTGCTCAACTTACTTGCTGAGAATAATGCTTTAATGTACGGTATACATTCAATGAGGTCCACAGATTCAAGGTAGCATGAAGTTGTACCAATCTCCTTTCTTTCAGGGCTTGTCACCGCTGCTGTGATATCAGCAAAGACAAACCTAACAACTGAAGCACCCTCAACTGTCCTGAGTATATCTACATCACAACCTAACAACATCAACGCTACCACTGCACCGTCAACGCCTACAGGTGAGAACATCTGCATCCATACCTTGAATTAAAATGCTTCATTGCTTCACGGATCACAGAAGACAATATACTACCACATTTTGATTGCTGTTAAAAACAAACATTTTTCATTCCTACATTATACCATTCTAATTTAAATGTGTTATTGTGTGTATTTTACCATTAATGTTGCACAGACACCAGATAATACAATCAAAAGGTCAGACTGCCAATGAAAAGCTTTCATTAATTAGAAGTGGGCTGATTATTATACGTATATAATATATTTCTCACTTGATGTTGATGAGATGGTGATGAGTTAAATACTGTATGTCCTTCCCCAGTAAACATGACCACAATCCAATCGAACACATCACACCCTGGCACCAAAGCAGTCACTCCAACGCCAATAGGTGAGTTGAGAACTGGAGCTGCAGTTACAATGAGCATTGATTCTATAAGCAGTCGCTGTCATGATTATCAATAATCAGGTCATTTAGAAGATGTTTTTACCCATTGTGTTACCCAAGTACTGTAAGTGCAGTTACAAGAAGTAAAGTTATATGGATTAGGCTTATATTTATTATATATTGTATATATAATGGTAAATTAATAATAAAGTACAGTATAAATCCCATATCAGCAGATAACCTATAATGGTTACTACCACCTATTTGCTTTGATTTAAGTAAAAATAAATCAATAACGCGTTTTCTGTTGTTTCTTGTTTCAGAAAGCGTACCTACATACAGCACTAACAATATTATTACTACTACGAAAGTAGAGTCCGCTTCCACTGGCAGTGCCACCACTGGTAAGACACCTTGACTTGATGGCAAAGCAGGTCGCTAATGCTGAAATACTGTAGGTCACAATAGGATTTATTGTATTGATTTATTTAAACATCTCTACTACAGCTATAAACAATATTTTAATGGGGTCATTTTTTATTTTTTTATGTAATATGTTTGAATGTAATGAATTACTTGTAAACACATAACTTATGTAATATACTTACAGTATATTCACCAGACCACTCATCTCAAATCATATTCAATATCATCCTAGTTCATATTTCTAGGTAGAACCAGAGACAACTATAACTATAAATATAATGTTGTTATCTTCATATTTCTGTGAATAAACGTAATTCCCTCCCTCAGGTATTGTTGTGCTTGTCATCATTGTCTTTGCTGTCATTATTATTGGAGCTGCCTGCTTCTTCACACAGAAGAAATCACAGGTATTCTGTTGTTAACATAGATTCACTCTCACACACACACGCACACACGCACACACGCGCGCACACACACACACGCACACGCACACGCACACATGCACCTGTGTTCTGCTGTTTCTACAGGGGTATAGTGTTGACCTGCAGACCAGCCCAGATGAAGCACAAATCCCTCTGAGCCTTATGAACCCTGCTGCCCCCGCTGAAGATATTTCTCACAATGGTCAGTCATACAAAAGCAGCTGTACTAAAGCCAGTAGTGAAAATACATTATTCTCTCAGCACAGAGCCACACTTCTCTTCACTCTCAACGCTGATGGTTCTGAACAGCCTTTCACAATTACTAATATCAAACGTTGACATCTGTTGACTAAATCGATGGTTTTCAAAGTGTGGAAAAAGGGATACAATTATGAGAATTGGTTTGACTTTGTATATATATTTATGATAGGGTTTATTCATTAATGTACTGTATGTTTATGTTAGGCTATTAAAAAAAGTAGGGGTTTGAATTTGAGCAGGGGGTCATTATGAAGGGGTTCAAGGTCGATGCACCTATGTAAGCATTAGTAACCATGCCTCAATCGACCAAGTAATCATTACCACCCTCTTTTAACAGGGACCCAGGTGTTTGTTGGTGTGGAGAATGACACTAAAGAGACCAAGGATGTTGCAACAGTGGCAGAAGCCAAGACCCAGGTGGAGCAGAAAGGTAACTTGGCAAGAAATCCTCCCTGTACTGTAAATTGAACGCACACAAAGGCTGGTAGGGAGAAAAGAGCAGGGCCTTCAAGGTTGTCAACGTACTTTATTGTCAAGAATTTACTGGCCATCTTGTTTCCTCTTTTGTAAGATTACTCAGAGAAAGGGAAGTGCGAGTGGGCCCACAGCTTACGGTTGCACATGCATGTGTTATAATTACAATTTTAAAATTAACAGTGAGATTTTCCACTAGGCAATAAATAACAGCATCATGTAAACATAAAATGAAAAAAACAAAAAATGAACATGAACATGAATAGACAAATCATCATGTTTGGTTTGTGAAGTTCTGTCACATTGTGTAATAGGAAGTGAAAGTGAAAGATTTAAAAAAAAACTACAATCTTCAGTCTCATCTCTGCTCACCTCTTATACAATTATTACAATTACAATTATACACATATACAATATACAACATACAATATTAACATATTTATCAGTAGTGCAATGCTTAAGTTGCCCACTTGGTGGAAATGAAAGCCAAGTGAATAGACTGAAAAGCTGGACATAATTTCACTGCAGTCTTCCAGTCCTTTAACTTTAAATTGTGCTTTTATCTTTACAAAGTAAACCAACAGTTTAAGTGGTTTAGACCAGTGGTCTTCAACAGGGGGTTGAAGATCACTGGTTTAGACAATAGAGATGAAGGCACGAATTGTCTGCATTATTATAAGTGCATTAAAATACGATATTCTATCTTTAAACATTTGAGACTCATAGGTGTAATTCCTGTTACCTTTTCAATAAACAAAGCCAACTGGCATAATAAATAATTAACATAAAGTCAACATAAACATAAAGTATTTATGCTGAAAATGTAAGAACGGCTGTTTTCCAAAGAGTTCTTTCCAGGCAAGATGACAAATATTTTGTCATGTCTGAACCTGCCTGTCTGCCCTGGGCCATACTTAGTTGAAATGGGCAGTTGGACACTTTAAAGCTAACTACATCTTAAATTCGTCCCTTCCTCTTGTAGGAATGCAGAGCAAATCATCATTAAGAATGTTCTAGAAGAGCAATCGATTGTGCTTCTTGTACTTGGGTTCCATATGTGTCTGTCCTCCAAATGTTGTTTTTCTTTTGTTTGTGGGGGAACTGGGGGTTGACGTTTTATTATAGAACAGTGAAGGTAGACAGGAAGTGAGTGGGAGAGAGAGATTGAGAGTGTGATTGAAAAATGGCCTCTGGTCATTTGACATGCTGCTGCATGTGCCTCAGATTCGTTATTGTTATTGTTATGTTTATGGTTTATTCAGACAATGAAGAAATGTGAACTTTAGGCTGGAGAGTGAATCCTAACAGGTGGCCTTACAGTATAATGGCCATTGCTGGTTCACAAGCCACACTTAGAGATGCTGGGTCCTGAGTCAACAGATGACCTGTTGAGGGACGATTCTGCCAGGAATGGGCCAACAGCCACCTTCCTTTCCCCATTATCCGGCCTTCTCTCCACATATCTGAGGGTCGGATAATGACGGTTCGACCAAACTTTCCCACAGCTTCTAACAGCTGTGTAGCTGTGGCTGATTGTCAGTAATCAGCCATCCCATTACCAACCTGGTGGCCCTATTAGATGTGTTGGCTCAGCAAAGACATGTACCAGTGAACAGTATAAGACAAATGAGCAGACTATTACAAGGCACAGCACATCTGATGATCTCAATAAGCCTTGCTGAAATGTGTCAACAACATTGCAATATTGATGGTTGCAAAAGTTTCCTGTTTTCAGTTGTGTCAAGTAATTGACACAACTTTTATTCCGTACAATCTCATGATTAGTTGTTTCGTACAAGCATTTACGTGTCAATTTATATTTTGCTAAATGTATCCCTACATAATCATACTGTGAGAGATAAACACACCTCTCCTCAGTTCATTTTCAGCATTACACTTAACATAATATACTTGAAATTTAGAGAGCGCCTTCTTGCAATGGCTGACACCCCTCTCTACCTCTCCTGTTGTGCTCACACCACTCTTCTCTACCCTTTTCCCTACATGTGCACAAAAACAATCCAGTACAGTAAGATGTGTCCTACTACAAAGGATTACAAGGAGCAAATAGGGGTTGGTTTTCATGCTCAAGGATGATTACAGGCAGGAGGACTACAGTATCTCAGGGGCCCCCTGTAAGGGTTGACCACCCAGACCACGAGACTATTCTGCCTGTTTCTTGTTGTCCCTTTCAAGCTGAGCCTGAAGCGCCTGTGGGTGGTGATGGTGTATCTGAGCCAGCAGGCCCGGCTGAATCTCCCGAGGGCTCCAAAGACAAGGTGAAGGATGCCACTGTCGAGCCGGACGCTCCCTCCCATGCCAAGGAAGGCCTGGAAAAGAAGACGGGTGAGAAAGAAGCGGTCTCCGACAAAACCTCGGAAGCCCCGAAGGACCAAAACGTAAACAACAGCAACAGTGTTGTCAAGACCGGGACGTCTGGGAACGGTGGGTGTGATTGGCATGGTCATTAAGCAATACTTTTGACAAAGATAGCCTACATTATAACGGACATGTTTTAATTTCCTCAATGTTTAAAATCAGTCCATGCTATACATCACCAGTACTCTTACGACCATAGAACTATATGCTTACAACCATATGCCTATTTTATGTTTGAAAACAGTGAGCAGGGAGGAAATACAGTTTCTGTTGGCACTATAACGTGAATTATTCAGATACAATTTGTCTTTTTGTTCTAATAATGTAACTATATGCTAAAAAAAGCACACACTATTGTGGTAGAATATTATTTGTGAATTATGTTTATGCTGATAAGAAAGAGAGACAGCAGCAGATTCTTATATTTGTTCACTACAGTACTACTACACTATATTCATTTATAGTCCGTCACATTTAATTTAAACACATTTCCCACAAATGTTGCATTAAATCAGTACTTCCCCTTGGATGCAAAACACGTTCTTACAACTTCCCCTACTGGAAAATGTGAATATTGTTGATTGCTGTTGTTTTAATACCGGTAATACAATCGTTTACAGCCATTTTAGAATTACAGTCTTCCCATGTATTTTCAATGAGCAATGCAAACCAGCCTCCTCAAATCAAAGACTGGAGATTATAATCCCAAACTAACTATAATGCTGACTCACTCTATTACTCATACTATTGATATATATATATAGAGATGTTTTGTAGACCATGTCAACAGTATACAGAAAATGTTTTGCTATTTCAGGTCTGTTATTAGACTTGATTTAGATTAGATCAGGTTTCATATTAAACTTGTCATCCTTTAGAATCTAATGGATGTCAAGTTTACTTAAATTTAAACCTCAGACGCACTAAAAACATTTCAGAAATATGTCCTGTATACGTATAGTATATGATATGGCCTATTATAAATTATTTGTGTCCATCTTTAAGCAGAATGGAAACCCAATTCTTTCTCTGAAGTCCCTCTTGACAGTCCCGTGTGAGAGACCTTTTGCACGGTAATCATGGTAAGTCCACTAACAGCTGCTGGACCACTTAATCATCTCAGGTGTTGTTAACAAGTTAACAGGCTCCAACAACCTCAAGAAAGACCATGTTACACAACACCAACCATCTTGAATTAATATAGTATATATATAGAAGCCATAACCCAACAAATGTTGGTAGACAAATGTTAACATGTTCCTGTCCCTAGTCCCCAGCCTTGTAAATCACTTGGATAAGTAACATCTAACTGACTATAAATACTCTGGTGAAACTTTACATCTGATATTTATGGATGTCAGTGCACCTGAACAGAGCCTCACAACTAGAGATTGCATGATAAGGTATCACAGCATCTTGTTTGAAGGTGAAATATTTTTGAGTTGTCATCTAGTGTATTATGTTCTAATCTTGTATCAGTTGACTCTCCTTTTACAATAGTTAAATTTAGTGTATCTTTTGGGTTACACATGGTTCAAAACATTGGCATTTCCTCCTGTTTCTGTATTGTTTCAGTAATGCTGTGTTAGGAGCTAAATGCTAAGTTCATCTATATCAATTAATCATGTGCTTCTCAATGCGCGGTCCCCATCTGCACCTGCAATAGCTCTGATCATAAGCTTGGACTCCGCAGCCAAAGGTACTCACACTCCCCTTAACAGGCGACGATAGGCCCAGATCCCAGATCAGTCGCAGTGTTAGCAGCCGCAGATGATGAAAGATCTGCAGTAGTCAACATTATCACACCAATAAGTTAATGGAATTTTTGAATGCCTCAAGGTTGACACATACTGTATAACAAGACATAATACATTATGTGTGGCCAACAATCTCAGTGGCTCAGAATTCTACTGTCTTATTTTTACTCCATAATACCTCTCTCTTTATCGGAAATATATGGGATCCTCTTACACGCTTATAATGGTTTCTGTCCTGATAAGTCAGAAGAACATGGCCATTATCTGTAAATCAGTACTATTTACGAACAAGCTGGTAACCTAAGGTGAAAGGTCCCCTGCCATACCACACTGTGGGATAAAGGATGAGTTGACAGGCCATAAAACAGCATCATTACCTGGGACCTGACTGTGTTATTTTCCATTCAACGTTAACCTTTCATGTTTTCGACAACCAATGTTGGGAGCATGTAGCAACCAGACGAATGTGTGTGAGAGAGAGAGAGAGAGAGAGAGAGAGAGAGAAAGAGAGAGAGAGAGAGAGAGAGAGAGAGAGAGAGAGAGAGAG
>JAODUK010000400.1:0-13749 GCA_027564635.1 Typhlichthys eigenmanni | reverse complement strand
TCACACTATATATATATATATATATATATATATATATATATATATATATATATATGCATATGTTCCCCAGACACTTTTTATTCCATCACGTTGCCCATAGGCCTTTCCAGGGTAGCAAACGATAAACATGTCTGTTTACATAATGTATGGCTAAAAACAGAATGTGGTTTCTGAGTGGATAAATCCCCACCTGCTCCTAAATTCACTTTTGCCTCTCCTTTGCCTTAACTTTGTTGCTAACCACCCCCATTTGCATATTACATAACTGTAGTTTGCTACATGTTATGCATGATTTTTCCAGTAAGCCTATACAGTGCAAATGATTGAACTGTGTGTTATATAACACGAGGTAATTGCGTTATGGCTCTGCTCCAGACCCACTGCTATGCATACGCTGTGTCATAGCTGAATGGCTGCGTTCCAAACTTCACACTACAGCAGAGAGAGAAAATGACCGCCAGACACCATTCAAATAGTGGGGACTTTGAGTTTGACACATAAACCCTATAGCTGTTGTCTGTAGACCCTTGTATGTAGCTGAAATCATTGTGCCCTACAAGGTGGGTTCTGTCCAAACATAATGTTCCACCAAAGTCAGTTATATGGCTATCTTAGAACACCCTGCCCACCCCAGTGGACAGACTGACTCTATATTGGGATCAGTTAATCTGCTGAATTCGATTGAAGCTCTACCAAAGACCCACTAGCACACATTGGTTAACAGGCGGGGTTAATGAAAGCTACGTGCGTGGGTGGATGCGTGCACCTGTGTCTTTGTGTGTGTGTGTGTGCGTGCTTGCGAGCACCTGTGTCCTTGTGTGTGTGTGTGTGTGTGTGTGCTCGGATCCCCGTGGGCCCAAAGGCACCATATGGCATTTATGTCACTCATATACCTCATCCTCCCCTTCTTCCCCTCTACCTCCTTCATTTTCCCTCCCTCTCTCTCTCTCCTTCCCTTAATTTCACATACTGTCTTTCTTCTTATCTAACCCCTAACTCTCATGTCTGCCATGTTTTTCTGTTTCACAGTCACTCTTGCTACTTGCTAAAGACTAGAGAGAGAGAAAGAGAGAGAGAGAGAGAGAGAGAGAGAGAGAGAGAGAGAGAGAGAGAGAGAGAGGTTGTACGTTGTCTGTTAATATTGTGCTATTTGTCTGCTGAATGGAACTAGTCTGTCTTTGTTAAACAGCACAACAGTGTTCTGTGCAGGCAGATAACTTTACTGAGCGTCCATTCATTATTTAAGGGCGTGGACGGTATTGCTAATTCATGCCAATGAGGAATGTCTACTTTGGTTGAGAAACAGCGGTAGGCAGACATTAACTGAAGCGAGAGGAGGACAGGTGGGCTTGGAACGGAGGGACTGTATGTGTGTGTGTGTGTGGGTCTGCAGAGGTTCTGACAGATAGCATTGCCCTGTTATTTAGCCAGCCCCCCCCCCCTTCTCCCCTGCACAGGCAACCCACAGCACCTTGTGCACAACAGTAACAATAACGCCAGCTTCACCCCTGCTCACTTCCACTTTCAAAAGACACGTCGTCCAAGGATTCGGTGTCAATGCGATTACGCCGAGGTGGACTGTGTTTGTCCCCCGTGTGCTGTTATACATGTGCATTGCAGTAAAATAATGGTCTGCGATAGAGCGAGCAGTACACAGAGAGGAGAGAGAGAGAGAGTTTGCTCATTAGGTGAATAAGTGACTGGAATCCCTTTGAGAGCAGGGATCTTTCCGCCCCGCTGTATAATCTATGACACACGCTCGCATCCTATCTGTTGCTATGCCACCCAACTTGGGTTTCTGTTTTGACTGAGAGATAGAGAGATAAAGGTGAAAGGCGATGAGAGAATGACAAGTAAACAAAGCGGATCAAAGGATGTTGAAGATGAGAGCCAAAAGGAAAGGAGTAGTACGTTTCTCATGAATTCCCTTCTCCTTTCCTGTGTGTGCATTTCTACACACTACTTGCTGTGTAAGCACACATTTGCACTGTAGTAGTGCTTTTCTTGGCTAGCATGGACCTCTCTTCATCATCTTGATACATTTTAAAATGCAAAGATGAGAAATGTGTTTGTTATCTTTTTATCGTTTTTTTTTTTTATACAAATATGTTTTAGGTCCGATACCGATGTTTGAGTAAATAATTTGTTATTGTTAACATAATAAAATGTTGGTTAAATACTTCCACACGACCAACATACATTATTTTATTTTTAAATGCAAAAGCAAGCAGCTAATCATCATGCCAGAGTGGTACGGTATGATGAGTTTTTATCTTCTCCGGATCTACAACTGGGTAGGACACTGTCAAAGTCAAACCACAAATAACCAACACAACATTTAGCCAGGACAAAATTGATGTGACACAACATATAAATATCGACGAGCCGTCTTATTTGCAGATTGCAGATGTCAATGAGGCAAATATCGTTTTATACCGATATACGGCCAATATATCTGTGCAACCGTATCTTATTTATCTCAAGGTTACCTGTTACTGCTCTGGCAAAGACCCACTTCCACCCCCCACCCTACGTATTCTTCACTGTCCTTCATTTTCTCTTATCTTATCCTATATCCTCACAACACAACCTCTCCTCTCCTCTCCTGCCCAAATCACGTGTCGCTCAACTCACCAGCTCTGGCTGGCGAGGGGATGGAGAGATGGGGGAGGCCGACGCCCCCGGGAGGTTGGCGACGGGGGGCCATGACGCAGCGCTCTGCAGCCTTCCTCTGGCTACGGTGGGGCGTCAGGCCGTCATGCCTGCAGCCTCCACTGGGGCGGCGACAGTTACCGGTGGTGCCTGTGGGGGTTGGGGGGGAGTGGGAAGTGGGAAGAACAGCGATGAGAAAGCAGTTTCATTTATTTGTTAGTGTCTAAGCCAACACACACACACACAGCCCACATCACAGGCATAACTAATAGCTCTGTCTGTTTACACATTCAGAGGGCCTATTCGATAGACAGACTGTAATACTGTCTGGGAGACAGACTGAGGGTGGAAGTAGATGTGTGTGTGTGTGTGTGAGCGTGTGTGAGCGTGTGCACATGCTTGGTTAAAACCTCTATTTTATTTATTATTAAATCAATGCACCGTAGACACGTTTGCATCTGACACTTTTATTGGGTGCACCAGCCTCGTGGTTTTTTTTATTCATCTCTACACAAGATTAGTTTGAGCCTTGTCCAAAACCCCTTTTGTCCCTGCGTTGTAGCTTTTGCGGAAATTGGCCACGGACCAACGGCTTCCTAGACACCCATGAGCATGGCATTTATTACGTGACGACCGCCACACTGGACTGGGTGAAAGTGGATGGCCCTCAAGGTCACACCGCCCGAAACGTGCATTATTTGCTTAATTCCCTCTATTAGCTCGGGTGTGATGCTCATAAACAGACAGACAGACAGACAGACAAGATGGCACCTGTGTGGCTTGTTTCCAGCGGCTGGTTCAAACTGTTATTTATGTGCAGGCGAATGAGTGTGTTCTCAGGAGGGAGATATAGGTAAAAGACGTGAACGAATAGTGGGCCACACAAACTGGAGCAGAAGGAAAATGAAGGGCAGTTTATTGGACTGGCTAAACAGAGAGGACGTTACAATTCTCCTGTGTGTGTGTGTGTGTGTGTGTCTACAGTATGTGTGTGTGACCCCTGTGGTGATATTTATGTTGGCAATATTGTTATTAGTTGCTGCCAGACACTGAACACAAGAGACTGTGCCCTCTGTCTCTCTCTCTGCCCCCTCTCTGGACGTGATTAAAATAATTAAGACACATTGCCTAGCTTCTACCATTTAGCTTGAGCTTTTAGTGAAGCGCCACCGTGCCTCGAAATTTAAATGTAAACGGGATATGTAAACTACATAAGCTATACGTAATGCATTCAGGTATACGGTGTATTATTTACATTGTGTGAATTCCTGCAAGCTCAGAGTTTTTTTTTTCGTGTTAGTGTGTGTGGTTTAAGCAGTTTATTTTGGGGATCTTAATAGAGGCACTGTAGAACAGTGTGTTGTTGAGATACTTTGTATCATTTATTTATGCTGCTGTGAGCCCTTGGTCAGGAGGTGGGGTTGGAGGCTAGCTGCACCTTGTGCTAGCATTAGCCTCGCTAGTGGTCCGAAATGGTCAGAGACAGTGTTGTGTGTGTGTGTGTGTGTGTGTGTGCGCGTGTGTGCGTGTGTGTGCGTGCGTGCATGCATGTGTGCGTGCCTATGTGTCAGTCTATTCTCAGAAAGCTTTTTATACCACAGTTTAACCCACACACATTCACACAGACATGGACACAAAAACATCACACATGCTGCAAAATAAATACAAAAAAAGAATGGACATACTGTACTGTATCCACACATGCACACACTGACAAATTGATTACATTCTTTATAATCTGTAAGCACAAAGGTGAAAATGTTTAACTGGCAATGTTGTTAGTAGTGCTTCAAGTATCAACAGAGCCAGACAAGTTAATTTCAGATAATACATGGTTACAATGCTTTTTGTTTAGAAGTGCCTTTAGTGGCTGGTCTGAGCACTGGCTAATGATTGAGCTGATTCATCTGCCTTAGGACCAGGTCGTTTAAAGGGTCATATGCAAAGAGTCAACAGGCTATATAATGGCAGAGAACAGAACGTGTTGTCATCATTCAGTGTGTCAGTGTTTGGGATGACTGCAGTTGCTAGTCTTATCCATGGAGGATAATAAATATATGGCCTATACAAGATCTTAGTAGGAGCAGTTATTTGACAGAAATTGCCATTACACACACACACACACACACACACACACACACGCACACACACACACACACACACACACACAGAGAGATATGTATTGGAGTGTGTCAATTGGAGTCAAATTACACATCACCTCCAAACCATTCTCCATCATTCTGTCAGTTCCTCTAACCGCTCTCCTGCGTTGCACATATTCTGCACACGTGTCTGTCTCTGTGTGCGTGTGTGTGTGTGTGTGTCTGTGTCTGTGTGTGGGGGGGCGGGGGGGTATGGGTGTGAGTGACATCACAGCTGTAAACACAGCCCAGTCAGTCATTGTGAATTCATTGTGAGCTCTTTGCTTCGTTATGCTGGGTCAGACTACACGATTTCAGGCCGGTTTTAACCAGATTTGGTTGTGACCGACACGTTGACGATGACAGTTGCACCGTGTAGTGTGACATCATCTAAGGTAGGCTACGTGGCGTCCGTCCCGACGAAAAGACTAGCATGTTAGAATTTCCTACAATGTTTCACGTCCCCTACGACGTGTGCCGACATGTTCCCTGACGTTAACCAATAAGATGGCAGGATGCTCTCTGGCGGACTATGACTATGAATATGGCGAAGTAAAGGTTGGATGCTACGGTACTGCTGCTGTCAGATGGACACATGAAACAGAAGAGCACTTTGTTAAGCAGTGGCAACTATAACCTTGTCTATTTGACGTTTACAGCGAATCTGTAAACGTCTACTGTATGTTCTTTACCTCAAGTTCCCTTTGAAGGATAGACAGCCCAGATTGTCCTCATCGTGACACCCAGGAACAGGTCCACAGTCGCCTTTTCTTTTTCTGAACATAAGATTGCCATCTCACATATCGCTTGATTGACAAATACTTGCATCTAAAGGAGCCAGTTGAGGTGGATCGGGCAACTAGTAAGGATGCCCCCTGGGCGCCTCCCTAGGGAGGTGTTCCAGGCATGTCCAGCTGGGAGGAGGCCTCGGGGAAGACCCAGGATTAGGTGGAGAGATGATATCTCCACACTGGCCTTGGGAACGCCTCGGGATCCCCCAGTCAGAGCTGGATATGTGGCTCGGGAAAGAGAAATTTGGGGTCCCCTGCTGGAGCTGCTGCCCCGCGACCCAACTACGGATAACCGGATGAAGATGGATGGATGGATGGATGGATGGTGAAAGATTGGTGTTTGTTTGTGTGTGTGTGTGTGTGTGTGCATGTGTGTGTGCGTGTGCGCGTGCGTGCATGCGTGTGCTTAGCAGGTTGCTAACAAAGGCAGAGAGAGGCAGGGAGAGCCAAACTCCCTGCATCAATTATTAAGAGCTCTCTCTTACTAAGAAAACACACACACACACACATACAGCACGTGTTATATGCAGAGGCAGAGGGAAACACAGGCATACACACATGTTGGCTGTACACATGCACGTGTGCACACATACAATGCCATATACACAACACATGTTTCACAGGTCTATAGCTTGTGGGCTATGTGCCAGATATTGGCTTGGACCAATGATGCAGAACCATCTAGTCATCCTGATTGGTCAGATCATAGAATGGCCAAAAAGCCAATGTTCCCAAGTAGTGGGTAATTATGGTAAAATGCCTATAATTGGTCTTAATATGACTGTAATAGGCTGTAAATAGGCGTAAAAAAGCATGGCGGTGTAGCTAATTTGATATATTGCCTGGACATGCTAACTCGTCACAATCTCTAGTTCTTTATCTCAGTGGCTGCTGTACACTGAAGTTTTACATTTTGGGCCAATACATATTTATGCTTTTTGTGTCTAAGAATTATTTGTTTGTTTATTTATTTTATATACTGTATGTATTCATGCTTTTATGAGATCATATCAGAAAGTCAGTAAAGCTACAATAAGTTACGAATGCTATTAGCTTTAGCTTTAGTCTCGCTACTGTAGATTTACAGCGTGATTCATGTTTAAAGGATATATATTGTTTATGGACTATTCTAATTACAAGCACCTTTTCTAATTCAATTAAGAATTTCACAAAACAAATTCAAATTATGTACCTGCGTATTCCTTTAAATGTTCTTTCTAAATGTGATGATTTAATGCTGTCAGCCGTCCTTTACATTCAAGGCAATATTTACATTCCATAATACAGAGGAGTCCTATTTGATCGTCAGTGTGTGTCCATGCGATTGTGCGCCTCAGCAAGCTTTTGCCCAACTATATTGATTTCATTCTCTGAACAGGTTAGCGCTGGTGTGTCACATGCCCACCCCCTCACTAATGTGTACACCTATGTGCACACCCAAAATGGTGCGTACGTCCAGTCCACTCAGGTGTCTGCAGCAAGCAATCCCCTAATGCACCTCTTCTCAGAAACAAACCGAAGAACTCTCGAAACATTGAGTGCAGCACAATTGCGAATCAAATTAAGTCCGCACGTGTGCGTGCGCACGTGTGTAAACCACACAAACACACTTACCTTTTCACCAGGCCCCCCTTAGATAGCGGCAGTGTTTATAGCGTCCCCTTCTTCAGCACTCCCCTCCTCCAGAAAACGCACGTCTCAACAAGCGAGGGGCGAACATCGGATCAAATCAGCCGCTCCTCACATCGCGTCCGTGGACACCAGATCCCCACCGCCAGATGAATAATGCAGGAATTATCCTTCTCCCTCAGTCTGTGTGCAGGAGCGATCCTTCCAGCTGTTACGCTCCGACCGCCAATGAAACGAGGAGACGGACGGATTGCGGCGGGGTTGGGGTGGGGGGGGGTGGAAGTGGGTAACGAGGGACTGTAGAAGAAAATAAAGAAGGAGGCGAAGAGAGGCTTAGAGACAAAGGAGGAGGGATGGTCCGAGTGTGAGCGGAGCAGAGAGACGGAGGGATGGGAATTTGTTAGAGCCCTTTTCTTCGCTGTCACATAGCCCCTGTGTGAGCGATGCCTAACGCCCTGGCGTTGTCAGGGGCTGCACACCGCACCAACCAGCGTGTGTGTGAGACGGAGAGAGAGAGAGAGAGAGAGAGAGAGAGAGAGAGAGACACAGAGAGAGAGAGAGACAGAGAGAGAGAGAGACAGAGAGAGCGCGCTTCACAAGCTAGCCCTTGTCTGTGTCGCTATGTTTGTGATGCCTGCACTCTGCATGCGCCAGTAGCCTCTGGAAAGAGAGAGAGAGAGAGAGAGAGAGAGAGAGAGAGAGAGAGAGAGGGTGTGAAAGAAAGGCTGTCTCTGTGTGCGTGTGTGTGTGTGTGTCTGTCCATGTGTGCTCTCTTGAGGGGTTTCTTTTCCGGTGTTGTTCTACTGTATGTGTGTGTGTCCTATATGCGTGTGCAGTGTTGCGTTTGGCAAGAGAATACGTGCGCGTGTGTGCGCGCATGGGGGAGCGAGGGCTTTGTCAAATATAGTAACAGTAGTGTATGCTGCCTCTGTCTCCCTCCGATAGAGAGAGAGAGAGAGAGAGAGAGAGAGAGAGAGAGAGAGAGAGAGAGAGAGGAGTAGAAATGGGCATCAGAATGAGTGGAATGACATGAAGAAGGGGAATAGATTGAAAGAACAGGCTAAGAAGTCAGACTAAGAGACAATGGAGCCTTTTCACAGAGGTATCAGAGCAGGGTTAACTAAACACATATTGTTTACATACTTAATGATGTGTCTGTTCCATTGTGTCCTACCAGTGCTCCAGTATAGACATGTCTAGTGAAGCGACCAGTACACCGTCTATGCTGGTGTACCTGAATGAAGCAGACCTACAATTAACACGTTGTGGTCCACACCTCAGTGAATACATTTCACAGATCAAAGGAGATAGGAACTGTAGGGGACGGGCGAGAGGAGGTAGATGGAGCGAGGAGAGCGTGAGAAGAGATTGCAGGAGATGGGACTCTCCCTTGAAAGAGGGCTTTTCTCTTCCCTCTGTTAAATGTCCTTCCCTTTTTCACACTCGCCTGCTTTCATATCTGTTCTGTTCCCTGTGGCAGTGCTTGTAAAGGCTGGCTTTCTGTGTGTCTGTGCGTGTATGCGCGCACGCGTGTGTGTGTGTATGAACACAACTCGGTGCATGACTTTGGTTATTCCCGGTGTGTGTGTATTTGTTTTTCTGGGTCTCAATACTGCATACTGTGCGTGTGTGCATCAGGTGTCTAGGCAAGGCTGTTGTGACAATGAAGCACAATGGGTTTGCTGCCCGGGAGAACAGGGGATATGGGGGTGAGAAAGACATGAGTGAGTTTGCACACATACCGTATAATTACCCGGCTGCCTCTCACGCATGGGCTAAATCGGTGCGCACATTACAATAGAAAGCATGGTATTCATGGGTATATTTATTGTTTCCTAATGGGACATCAAACCACACCTATTGTTGCACTAATGGATTTCATTATTTCCTGTAAATGTAGTTGTTGGGCTTTATTACATGCTCATTGAAGAAACCAGTAGAATGAACAAGTAATTCCCAGTCGTCTGTGAAAGTCCTTTGTTAAAACAAATAGCGAAGCTGTCGTTTTCTTCCACTTAAGTGTCAGATTTTCGGTGATGAACATGGTAACTAAGGTAACACAAGAATAGCATTATTTGTTCAGGTTTTCAAGAGGCCAGTCTCGATAGAGAAGGAATAGGGGTTGTCATATAAAGGTTGCTTTTGAACTTAATATATTCCATGTATTCCAAGTGTCCGCATATAGGACTGTTTCTATGTGTCTGGAAGAAGGAACTGCCATTTGGAACACTTACAAGTGCCAAATAAGTGCCGTTCTGTCAAAGTGGCCTTTATAGGGCGTCCCATTTCATAAACCACACGGTGTTGTGAAAGATGATTACTTGACATTCTGTGGTCTAAAGGGAAAAAGTACTTTCTCTTCACATGTCCATTAATTTACATGGAATGTCTTCCTTAAATGCTACACTCAGTGGCCAAAGCAGCCCTAACCCTAGCCTCTGCTATGGCTGCTGGAGCCCACTAGCCTCTGCTATGGCTGCTGAAGCCCACTAGCCTCTGCTGTGGCCGATGGAGCCCACTAGCATCTGCTATGGCTGCTGGAGCCCACTAGCCTCTGCTGTGGCTGCTGAAGCCCACTCACTTCAAGGTGTGACCTGTTGTGCGTTCAGAGCATGCAGCTGCTATGCATGCCACTGTCATAATGCAGGGCTTTTTGACGTACTTGTTCTAGTAACATGTTCTAGCAGTGTTATTGAACTTTGGGGGGAAAAATTGCTACTAATTCAGCACAAAAATGTCAGAAGGAAGCTTGCTAAAGTCCACATTCATTCAAAATATTCAAAAAGATAGACAGGATGTCCTCTTGAAACAGGAAGTTAGGGAAGGACTTTTGAGTTGATTACAAGAGCGACTCGTGAGAGATGTGCTTTGATGTTGAGTTTAAATAAAAACATTTGTAACAATTTGTGGCCTAATTCAGAGCAAAAGGATACAATCAGAGTTAGCTTAATATGGCTGTTGAAGAAATTGAAAAGAAATCGAGAAAGGACCTTCTCACAACAAATCTTCGTAATGAAAAACATTCAGCCGTCATAACGACGTGCTATTCCAAGTGCTCTGAACAAATTAAAAGTATTGTTAAAAAACATTGGCACATCCTTAGAGCTGAGGATACCATTAGCGATCTGTTCTTAGATCCACCTTTAGTTGTTTTCTCGCGCGGCCGTAACATCAGAGACCTCTTAGTACATTCCGATTTACCTCCTGCAGCTGTTCCTCCTCAACGTCTCTTTGCACCTCTACTGGACGGTAGCTATAAGTGCAACACCTGTGCTCAGTTCAATGGCACATATAAATGTAGATTGTTAAGGCATCCTCATACAGGGAAGAATATCCCAATTAAAGGAATCATCACCTGTTCTACCAAGGCAGTGGTTTATTTAATTACCTGTCCTTGTGGCATGAACTATGTCGGCCAAACTAAGCGTGCACTTAAAACCAGAATATCTGACGGTGCAATAATATTACTTATCCAGTTTCATCATATTTTTCATTTCACTTTGTTACATTGGAATAGAACATGTTACTCTCCCAAGAAGAGGTGGTAACCTAGAACTTTTACTGTTAAAAAGAGAGGCGTCATGGATTTATAATCTTAAAACCCTAACTCCACTTGGTCTTAATGTAGAGTATGATCTTAAACCTTTCTTGTGATATCATCTTTAACCTATACCATTTTTTTAACATTGTCAGTTTTAGAGCCTGTAATCGGCCATACATTACGTAATATTTGTTGTATGTATTTTTTGCTTGATTAACGTCACTGTTTATCCCTGTAATCCAAATTTCTCTGGTCCTAATTTACAGCACCTGTAAGTGCTCTTCCAAGACTATAAAAAGGTGTATGTTGCAGCATTTGTATTATACCATGACTGTCGAAATGTTGGTTTCATTTAATTACATTTTCTTGCATCTGAGCTCTAGTGTGCGGCTTTCTTTTGATTTTCCAAGTTCGGTTTTGGAACTGTTGTAAAATGATGGAGTATCACAAGGTGTGTTTGTCTTCTTTGACCCTTGTGTTTGTCCTCTCTCTCTCTCTCTCTCTCTCTCTCTCTCTCTCTCTCTCTCTCATATATAATGTGAGAGTCCGTGAAGATAAATGGTGTCTAGTCTTTGTGTTATTAAGTTAACACCAAATCTGGTGTCATGACATCGAACAACTGGCATGTGATTTACACACACACGCGCGCGCACACACACACACACACACGCACACGCACACACGATTGTCTGGGTCCATCACATCCTTGGTGTACATTCATTCATCAACTCCTTCCCTAATAAGTGAATGAGGTGTGAGCCAAATAAATCAATATATTTTCAATATTACTGTCATAAACATTAGACAAGCTATCACATATAATGACATGTTTTATCACCTGGAATAACATTCATCATTTACAGTATTTTATGTCGTTCATGGTTTTGACCGTGAGCATCACGTGAGTCAACGCTAAATCGTTCTGGCTGAGCATTGCGAGTAATTTTCCATAGATGCATCAAGCGCATCACTCTGATGACCGGTTTATGACCGGTTTAAACTGGTACACACCTCAATCTGAACCTCAAATATATGCTCACTCTACGCTTTGAAACGTGCATGATAGACTGTGTATGAGGTATAGAGTCTAGTTGAGAGGACATGGACACAAATCATGAATCACTTAATTAACTATTAGACTTTCTCCAGATGTTAAATGCATAACACGCTCACACATCATCTTATAATGAAGTGAGACAGTTGGTAGATTATTAAGTCTTTTACACACGCGCGCATGCATGCACGCACACGCACACAGACATAGTTTATCCCTCAAGAGGGTCTCATTAATTTGACCACATTGATTTGAGTCCATCCCAGCCTGCCAGATGGTGCAGTGGGATTTCCTTAAGGAGACAGACAGACAGACAGACAGACCAGAAAGGAAGGTGGGCAATATGGAGAAAGCCAGAAAGAGAAGATTACATAGGGGAAAAGCTAGGGAACAATATAAACAGTTAGAGAGCAATAGTGGGTGTGCACCATCTGTCTTCTATGAGAGAGAGAGAGAGAGAGAGAGAGAGAGAGAGAGAGAGAGAGAGAGAGAGAGAGAGAGAGAGAGAGAGAGAGAGAGAATAAGGTAAATGTGAAAGGAGGATTGCCAAGCAAGGCGAGAGATTATTTGTCTCTTCCTCCTCCTTCATTATTTCAGGATTTAGCAGGTCATTCATTTTCATATTATCAATCTGAAGTGTGACATGGACATGATGACAAATAGCATCCCATGTAGAAGATGAATTGTTTCAGTGTGGCACGATTGTACATGCAGACATTTCAGAATAAATATTCCATTTGGTCAATGCATTTTACATCAGGAAAAATTCCCCACCTTCATATTTGGCACTGGTGGTTCTGGGTATAATAACTGACTGATTTATCTGGCTCTTTTCTGTTTTCATCTACCATAGACTAATTGCTGTACACTGTATAATTTCCACAAATAAAAATAGTACTACTATTATTATATGATTGTCCATTTGAAAATAAAAAACAAAAACAATGCATTCTCAAAACATTAACACATTATTGGTGGAATGTTATTACAATATTGAGAAATTGTTAAATATTGGTATGAGCTAAAACAATCCAAGGTTAACCCAATAACGTAAAAACCTCTGTTACGCTATACGCAGGTGAGTGTAAACCCCCAGAGGGACAGGCTTTAGACAATAGGATTTTATGTCAATGCTTTAATTTCACAACAGAAAAATAGCAGGTAGGTAGACAGGCAGGGGGATAGGCAGGCGGATAGGCAGGCAGGCAGGCAGGCAGGCAGGCAGGCAGGCAGGCAGGCAGGCAGGCAGACAGGCAGACAGGTAATTAGGCAGGCAGGCAGGCAGGTAGGCAGGCAGGCAGGTAGGCAGGCAAAGTCAGGAGAGTCTAGCATGTAGCTACTGGAACGATCCGACAGTGACTGACTGTTGGGCTGGGTGTTATATATGGTGAGTAATTAGTGATTGGAGTCAGGTGTGTTTGGTGGTAGAGGGCAGTGGCACAAGTCTCCGCCTTGGCATGCCTATGTCAGCAGGAGTAGACACGCCCCCTAGCCACCACTAACCCCTCAGCAGTGCAGGATCCTCACAACCTCCAGTTAAAGGTGCTGTACGCGATGGCGGAGCTTAGGTGTATTTGATTTGATGTTGAGTTCAAATATCGACGACAATCGTTCTCCAGCATCGCTCACCGCTTTAATGTAACAAGGTATTACATTATTGGTAGATATCATGGGGTTCCATATGTGTCAAAAATATGACGACGTGCGCTCTGTCGATGTCGACTGCACGTGTCAGTTCAACTTTAAGATGTACTTTTGCGGTCTTGTCACAGCATGTAATCCCGATGTGTCCTCTTCCCTGTCATTCCACTTTGTTAAAATTACGTGTTACCTTTGTTATTATTCATTCACTGATGTTTCACTGACCGATGGAGTGCCTACTCCGGGTAGGGAATGAGTCCTTACCCCAAGTGAAGGAGTTCAAGTACCTCGGGGTCTTGT
>JAODUK010000399.1:0-13750 GCA_027564635.1 Typhlichthys eigenmanni | reverse complement strand
ACCCCCCCCCCCCCCCCCCCCCCAACAGGTTAATTTCTACCTCTGCAGACGGCGAGAATAAAAGCTGCAGAGGTAATTTCTCTTCCCATAAAAAAGAACTGTGACGCAAACAATGAATACTGGCTCCAGCTGTGTTTATTTGTGGTTAGTTAACTGTAACTCCCTGCATGCTCCTTCAAGCTACTGACCGCAAAACATTTTGTATTAGTTTTTTATATACATACATACATACATACACACATACATACATACACACATACATACACACACACACACATTTTTTTTTTGTTAGAAGCGCAAGCATGAGGTATGGATTCAATGAGGTGTGTAGTTTACTGTGTTACATGTAGCACTACATGGTCAATCCCTTGCTGTGATGTGCTGTTTTCCTTGTTAAAGACACAGCACAGCTGATTTTGTGCACCGGCTGTGATGGTGTGATTAAGGAAAGCAACATGGTGGGAGTTGGACGCATGTCTGAAAAGCTTTTTAAACCACTGATGAGTAGTCACCTGCAAAAGCAATTTGTTGTTTTTGTTAGGCTGGATAAGATGACATTGCAGGCTGCATATGCACAGATAAGTGCTTTATAGTAACTCAAATAGCAGTTCTTGGTGCGCTTTGGTCAAATTGTTTAATGCTAATAACGCAGTTGCTATGTATGCACGGTAAAAGTTAAAATGTTAGCCTGTTGGATATGCACAGGTTATGAATGCATTTTTACGTAATTTGTCACTATAATTGTTCAGTTTCTGGACCTGTGCGACTTAAAAGGTGACTCTGGTGTCTTGTAGTACCAGGACAGTGTTCTAACAATATGACATTGGCATAACCTTGCCATTTCTGTTGGTGTGCAGAGGTGTCAAGCTTATTTAAAAAACATCTAAAGCTGCTGTAGGTAGAATTTGAGAGATGAAACCAGAGCTAGCTTAAATGTAAAGTAAAACATCCACTCCCTCCTGATGGAGCATGGAGAACAGGGTGTGCATTCATGTGATTGACAGTCAAGGTAGATTCGGTAGCTGGGCCAATCAGAAAAGAGAACCTGATTGGTCGGAATTATTTCAGGCACTGTTAAAAATCTAAATCGACATTTCACTCACTGATACCTGAACGATGTCTATGGCATTTCTAAGAAATGACCTAAGTGTATATCTCGTAAATCCTACCTACAGCACCTTAAGTCATGAGTAAAATGCAATTGATTTGGAGGCAGGTTGATCATACAACTGTGACTTAATTTTCCAATTTCACCAAGGCACGCGCATTTCACAATGACGTTTCCACCTGGACTTTTGTTTAATGTGAAAAACTGAACCAGAGGAGAACTATCTAAACCGTCAATTACGTCTTTCATTTTTTATTTTTATTTGGAAAAACAATTTCACTTCTGTTACACTCCTACTTTTCTAGTCAGATCCAAATGTTTGCTAACATTTGCACAAGTGCACTCTCAAGCCAGCTATTTTACCAAACGGCTGCTTGTACTTAAATGCATCAGGTGACATCTTTATGTAGCTGCTGTCGATTCCTTAGAGAATCATTCCAGCTCTGCAGATATGGGCTTAATCCCATGAAACTCGCCCTTCCCTTCCCTAGGAACGCTCCCGTACCTGTCAAACTGTACTGTGCTAATGCTTAAGCACGTACACACCTTGCAGTGGGGAGGCTGTAGAATTGGATTAGCAATGCGTGTTGATGGAGAAAATGCTAATGTGATTGAGATTTACATTTAGTCTAATACGTACATACCACAGTTTTAGAACTTTAAAACAATAAAATGAGTAAGCCCCCCCACTCTTGGTAAAGCACTAACACACCCAATATTGAGCTCCCTTCAAAGTGCCTTGCATCATTCACGATACAAATATAGTAAGCAGATGGGTTAAACAGCATAGTACTGTACTAGGCACTTTGTCAGATACAATACTGGTCTGTTTCTTCTCATACTGAGATTTGTTTTTATTGATCTAAAATTATTTTGGGCATTGTCAAAGTAACAATGTTGTTTTGTCCAATATGCTCATTTTTGTTTTCTGTAATACTGTTCTTGCTATTGCTTAAAAATACATAATTCTAGTGGTGTCACTAGAGAATACATTTGTAGGTGAAGAGTGTAAACATTTGAATTGGACTACAACCAATTACTTCTATCATATTCTTTAGTAATCTGTGATACCGCAGCATATTGAGATGTTATAATTTTGTTGTTTATATTAAGAGAACTTGCCTGCAGCTCAATCAAGCCTTATTTCTGAATCACGATTGGCCTAGCAGATACGAATATTTGTGAATATATTATTTACAAAAATCTAAAAGACAACACATTTTTACATAAAATGTTATAATCCATTTCTCTGGCTGGCTTAAAAACCTTTCATGTTTGTGTAATATTACCTACTATTTGTCAAGTGTCAAAGTATACTGCGTGATTCAGGGCAATGCAGTATAGCTTTCCATGTCCCTGTTGTGTATCCTTTCACAGATGCTATCTGTATGTCCTAGAATATACACAAACACTAGTAAAGGTAGAGGCTCTGTCATACTTTGGTTTACACTAATTCTCCAGTTGTGGTAGGTAAATAGCCCTTCGTCTCAACACGTGACCACAGGGGGGCAACTGTGTTTCTGGGCTGTATCTTGTGCAAGGTTTAGGTCTTAAGAACGTAAGCTGTTTTATTGAAGTTTGTTTCGGTGTGACACAAATGTTTTTAGAAAGTGGTAAATGATATATTATGAATTAATGCATTGCTAGTGAAGACTAGTAGCTGAATCACTGAATCTAAACTATTGAAATGGCAGGGTAGGGTCAGGGTAGGGTGGATTCATTTGTCAGGATATATCCACCTGGACAATACGTCTTCCAAAGCTACATCCTGCCGTGGCTAATTGGAGCAAAATAGCTTTAATGTAGATGGAGTTATGAACACTGAAAAGGTTTGGTAGCAAAACAAAAATGTTCTTGTAGAAAATTGTTTTTGGAAAATTGAAGGCGATTTTCTTTGATGCAGTCTGCTATACTTGATGCATTGCCAAATATCTGTGTGAACTGTTTGGGCATGGCATCAATTCACAAGATTATGGATGATGTTAAACATAAATATGCTGATATTCTGACACACACCAGCCTAAAACTGGTTTTGACCGGCTGTGGTTTACACAAAGTACAAAGCAAAGGTTTTAGTGAAAGGGTGAAATTTCTTTGTTTAAATGTTACTTCTCTCTCTATATTAATTAATGGAATAGTATGAGAAAGATATGGGAAGTGGATTATTGGAAGAAAAAAAAAAACAGTCCTAACCACAACTGTTGGTGCTGTGGGACTCAGTAACCTGTGTAGCCAGCCTGGTTAGCAATCTGGCCACCATCAGCTAGCTCTTATTTACATCCTGCAACATGGCCTGGGTTTGCTGCTTCTTCAAATGGAACTTGTGTTGTAGGCAAGCTGAGAGCAGAACTTGCTGCCGAATCGCTAACCAGTACCATGGATGCATTCTGCCCGTGCAACCAGTACCCAGGCTAGTTCTGTCGTTTGTTCATTTTCATATCCAGCATGTAAGCATTAGCAGTCCAGCTTTCATTTTAAGGGAATATGTCTTCACAATTGAATATGCATTTGTTTGCAGCACGGCAAGTGCTGTTTTGAGTGTGAACTCTTGGCATATGTGCACAATTGACCAGAGTGCTTTTCACGAGAGTATTTTTATAAATGAAGATGTTTGTGTCTGTGTTTTGCATAGAGCGGCACAACCTAGTCTAGAGTATCAATTACATTGTGGCCGTATTACTGCAGCACGGTTCATAGCTGTGTTGGATCAGGGAAAACTTGGAGTGGATGGCGCGGTGGGTAACAGACGTGGCAAGCGAGGAGTCCGTGAGGTGCCATGCTGTACCGGAGACGGTGGATAATCCCTCCCCCTCACAGCGTTTAGTCTCCCATTGTGACAGTTTAGCACTCCGTTATTGCCTTTGCGGCAGTCCCGTGTGACCTCTCACCCCACACTCGTAATCACTAATAGAAGGGGGTGCTTTTAAAGATGGAGGCAGCGATTTGTAAGGCGATACACTTCCTGCCATATTTTCCCAACATCTTCTAGCTAGCTGCCCGTTCTTTGTGTGCGCTGGATAAGTATAATCTGGTGTTTTATACACAGCCCCCTTTCCCCCAGCTCTGTGATTGGGAACTTGAACAAAGTGGTGCAGACCGCACCACATGAGCACAACACTATCACAGCCTTGGCGATGCGTGTCCAATTTGGGGGATGTAGTTTCTAAGGGAGCACCTTATGGCATTGAAGGGAGAGGTGTTTGTGTCTTGCTGGAGTTCAAATGTCATGAATGTTTTCTCTAGGATCGCTGACACAACCTTTTAAGGTACTTTGTGTGTCCCTTAGTCCATATGTAATGGGATCATACGTTTGTGTGATTAGATTAATTGAACCACTTGAGATGAAACATGACAAATATGCAGTATACAATACATAAAGAAACACAAACGCACTCACGCATGTATACTGTAAACAAAAGCTTTCCCAGGCCTAACCACTCCTCCTCCAACCAAACAACTCTCCTAAAAATTAAAAAATACACACAGTATGTGTACATATATCCTCGAGCAATGTCTCATTTGAATGAGAAAACTCTCGTGTTCCATGCTGTATCCTCTCCTTATTCTTCTATCTGGAACTTTGTGAAGTTCACAATGAGGGCTGTGTTAATTCACTCTTTCTACTCTTATTAGAATAGTTTATTGTCTAGACCAGCGATTTTCAAACTGTGGGTTGGGACCCACAGGTGGGTCACTGAGTGGGAGTGGGTTGTGTGAAATGCAAGCGGCCATTGAATGAAATGACGAATATAAATGAAAGGCTTCCAGACTTTACTATGTTATTCCACTCATTGGTCGTGAGTAAGGTTGTGGGAAAATAGCCTACTTGTTCCTGATTGGATGACATCCTATTTAGCCGCTTGCACACCGTAGATTCTGGAGCGCTCTGCTCAAAAATATTTGGTGCGCACACAGGTATAGCATTAGCTAATATGGATAGGTTTTTGAAAATTACGTTACAGGTACTTTGGTGTTTGGTGGGTCTCTAAATGGATTAGTCCTCTCTACTGTAGGTTGGTCTTGGCACAAAAAAGTTTGATAACCCCTGCTCTAGACTACAGCGTTGCTGCTCAAGATGACTCACTACTGTTGAGAATTAGATGTGCTTCACATGAACAGCCAATAGGTTTATGGAGTCATGCACATTTAGACATTCTCGAGTACTTGGCAATATTGGCATTGTTGCAGCTGGTGTGTGCGCTCGCAAAGCTGCAAGATGTTGTCTATGTGCATCTCTGGATGTGCTATGGTTAGAACGGTGTGACATTTAAAGCATTGGGACATGACCTAGCTTCTGCATTTCTTCCATGCTGCGCGTGTGTGGCTATGTGTTTTATTAGTTATTGCAAATGACAGTTGTAAGATGCGTGGTTTTAATGAGATATTTAATTGGGGAGAATTTATAAATGATGATTATGTTCTGAAGGAGCCAACCATTTGACCAGTGAAGTAGACTATGGTGGCTACCAAAGTCCATTCCTCTTACAAGCATACTTTTTTCAAAGCATGTAAAAAAAAAGAAATGGCAGAGTACATTGTCTCCACAGGTGTAATGGTTTCATACCGTTTCGATCCCACTAATTTCTTTTCCATACAGAGGTGATCAGAACTCAGATTCACTGCAGATTTGGCATCAGTTAAAGTTTATAGTCGTTAAATTGTCACTAGTCTATAAAATGACAAAAAAATGTTATGAGCTTTTCTCAAGGCCGCCGCCTGCTAGCGGCGATGTTCGACGGTGTGTCAAGGAATGCAATGTTCGAATGGTAAAGACAAATTGATGGAGGAGCTTAGAAGCCCATGAATTAGAAACACGTTCTAAACCTTGGCGTCGACGTGCGTCAGACACTGCCAGTGAGCGTAGCCCCGTTAAAGAGAACTAGTTCTAAAACTCTGGCTCTCTTGATGCGCGTTTTCACATAAAGTATACAACCGATTTCTCACAGACATAAAATGTAAATTAGATCGGAGGATTTGTTTACACATCACTCGCTGTCTTACATGTTAAAGGTGTGGAGTGGTATCCAGAAGGTTTTCTGGTTCAAATCCTGTGCTTGATCTGGCAATATGTTTGACGACAATGTTAGGATTACTAAACCATATGAGATTCAAACCTGTGCCCTTGAGCCAGGCAATTCACCTTCAGAACACCTGCTGAGTTCTGCTCTGGCTGTGTCATGCCCTCTGTATAGGTCCTTCAAACTGTATGGGATAATACTGTATGCACACCTCTGTATTTAACCCCCATTTCCATGCTGCTGAATAAATTATCTATTAAATAACGCGCATTTAAATAGCTTCTGGTCTGGTAGTGTATGTATAAGTGATTTATTGTGCGTGTGTGTGTGTGTGTGGGGAGGGGGTATTTTCCATCTTTGGTATGTAGGTGTCGTAGCACTGGTTCACTATTGAAACTGATACAATCAGTGTCATGAGCTAGGTGATGCTCTTAACATTGATCGTATCAGTTCCAACAGTGCGCCATAATGAAATGGACCTATCACTATGAGGTACACTATGTAGCCTCTCCACGATGGAGCCTCTGGGAAAAGGCTTTGTTCTCCTTGAACCGACCCTGTACTTGTCAAGCCTTTATAAATCCCGAACCCAGGATTCTTGGCAGCCATTTAGGGCGGTCCTGGTGACCAAAACCAGCCACATTTGCTACTCAGGCTGGGTGATTTGTCTACCACTGAGTCAGGATTATTAATGTCTTGTCTACCGCTCGTGGTGCTGCTGCAGTCCTTAATGCAGTCTAGGTACCATGTACATGCCTAGTTTACAAGTGAACCATTTCTTGCCTTCCATTTCCTAATGCTTCTAGAAAAATGCTATGTTTTACCGTGATTACAAAATCAGACAGTGGTCAAAAAGTCTTATTGTGACAAGTTTATTCATTTGGATAAACCCCTTGAGATGTATCATTTCGTTTTCAAGGGGGTCCTACAGTAGCCTTAAAGTGCCCAACATATTGACAAATGGAAGAAATTTTATTTTCAAGCATTACAGAAAATAACAAACCCTAAACTGACCTGCTATAACCTAACCATTTGGACTGGATTTATGATTAAGTTAGCCAAACATCATTTGACAGACACTGTGCAGTCATATCTGTCAGACTCAGCAACAACAAAAATGATCATGTTACCGGTGTTAATTTGTTTTGCACTTTGGGGCAACTTTTATTTGTTTGAATATACAGTAATGTTAAGATGATCATAGCCATTTCATGTACTTATTTTAAATGTCTTATCTTGTACACATTTGTTTCAGAGTCCAATTGTTAAATGTTGTTTTACATTGTCTGGAAGTCTCAATTTATATAGTAAAAGATCAGAAGTAGGATTACTTGGTTGAGCAGATGCACACAATAAAAGCATATTTTATATTTATAAGGAGTATGATCATAGTATGTACTGTATATAATATGTACTACTTGCATTTGTTCATTCATTCATTAATCTACCAGAATTCCATGTTTGAATGTTCATACAGTCCTCCATTTGTCTCCTTCTGAAAATAATGCTAGGTCATCACAATAAACTGAAGCAAATATTGGCCATATACACATTATATAGTTCTTATACATAACATAGGCCATTATACTACAGGGGTAGAATCGCGTGATCTGTTAAATTTAGGATGTTCCAGAGGTGGCCAGCATGAGATGATTTAGGCCAAAAAAGGCAATTATTTTAGGAAGGTGAAGTTATTTTATTTGAAGCGTATACACTACATGCAGCAGTGTATCGATACAAATGTTAAATTAGTTTCAGTGCTCTGTAGCTTATATTTGAGTGTGAACCATGCTGTTTGGATATCTCACAAGACAAATAAAACTGATGCTTTACTTGAACCAACACTGTACTGTCATCTATGTGCCCCCTCCAATAAATACATTTCTTTAATGTTACATTAATTACCGGTAAATACATAAAGGTAAATATTTGTTTTAAAAAAAAAAAATATGTGGAAGTTGTAATTCCATATTCTCACAGACAGATGGCAGCATATCCAGCAATAATAAATCAAGCTATGAATTTGCGTTACATCCAGAAGCTATCTTATTGATCAGCATTTGTTGCCTCTTCCCTGGGGTCTCTCCTAACGAGGTGAAAGTCAATATATATATATCGCTCTGGAATGGATTGTGTTTCTACAAATTTTCCAAGCAGATAAACACCGCTTTCATGTCCCAATTTTCCTAAAGGAAATAAAAAGGCTGGTGTCCTCTGACTGAGGCTGAGTAAATGAAGTGAATCTTGAAATGAACAGATATACTGATATACCTGTGATTATTGTTTTGTCTGTTGTCTTAAGGGGAACACACTCAAAAACTAGAATGCAGGTTGTGTGCATAACATTGTTTACACTGTAAAAATGTTTACATTGTGTAAACAATGTACAACAGTTTACATTGAGTAAACAATGGTATAGTATACAGTAAGTAGGCTGACATTTTTCATCATACACCCTAAAATCTTCAGTTAGAAGTGAAGTCAAAAATGTGTGACTCTCAAGGAATGTAACCTGTAACACCAGCGAACACTTTCCACTTGTATGTTCTGTATTTAGGATGAATGCAAATAGAATACTTTGTCATTGTCACAGAAATGTCAAAGTGCTGACCAGCCAGTGCATTACTACAATATAACTTAAAATGGTAATAAATAGTATCTAAAAATTTAGTCTGGATGGACTCACTTGCAAGAATGTCTGTCTGTGGACCTAATTTAAGCTGCATTTCTATAAAGGACCTGTCTGAAAACTCCATTACATTTAGTTACCCTCCTGCCAGAATAGGCAAGTGAGTATTTTTACCAGTAAATGCTACCAGGAGGTGCAATGTGACTCTTATTGGGGATGTAAAGTTAACTGAGCAAAATAATAAGGTATGAGGATTAAATACACATTTGTTGCAGGTTTAAATTTGTGTGCGTGTGTGTGTTTCCTGTCAGTTTATGTGGAATTTGTTTCAGGCTGGTAGCAGTACCCCATAAACAAGGCCCTCTTTGGGTTATGAGAGGCTCCAAAAAGATCTTTGGATGACATGGAAAAAGTGTGTGATGGGTGAATACTGAAAGGGACAATCTACTCACTTCTTGCTAAACACATTCTCTCATTAATTCCGATTCACTTACACACACACACATATAGCACAAAGTCGTACACATGGTGAGATAGGGACTTTCTGTTCTATCTGAAACAAAGTCCCCTAAATGAGATGCTATTTAGAGCTTTTAAAGGGACATCATATTGGTAAGAAATATATTAGGGAATAAAACAGGCTGCATGCACCGTGTTTTTTATCTCTTCATGTTAAGGTTTATAAATTGTCGGCAAGATGTAACACTGCTGTAATATTCTGCTAACATTAATAGAAATCTCAAATTAAGCAAGAACAAATTGTACTATATTCAACAATACTAATATTTCAAAACGTTGCTATAGACATGAAAATATTTACCTCAGCTACATTTTTCTTTTATATTCAGAAAGACAGAAATGTATAAACAAGCTAGTCAAGGACTACATAGGACGATGTGAAGTTTGAGATGATTTCTGATACAAATTAAAGCTATTAAGGAACAGCTTTGTTGTCAACCGGGTGTACATGGAATAAATACGAAGAATATTATAAAGTACTACTACTGAATATAGTCACAACACAAGGGATTGCTTTGACTTGATTTTAACCACAATTATTTTATTTTTTCCTTTTAATTACAGCAGTTATACTTTACATTTCTTTTAAAAAAATAGGCAAAACTTAATAGTACTGAAATCAATACATAGAAATGAGACATTTAAATGTATGGTACTGTATTACAAATGTATAAAGTATAAAAGGCCCACATTTTAACAAATAAGACCACATTTTAACAAATAAGCCTTCTTTTGCTTCCACAAACTCAGGCTTTTATGTGCAGACATAATTCCTTCATATATAAAATAGACAACTTTTGACCAGCTCCAGCATATTCTAGCAGTCTAATATGTATACATTTAAGCAAATTCTTTAGCTACCTAGATCGTTATTCAAAAAACTAGTGTTTATATCAAAATAAATCTGTTTACTTCATTGAACAAGACTCAATTTGCATAATTAACAAGCATTATACAAAGCACGTTTAAAATATTTCAATAAAAGTACAGTCCTTCTTATTAGGAAGATGGCCTTCCAATGTATATATATTTTGTTTATTTCCACTGGTTTGCCGAAAATGGGTCATATCTAGACATGCAGTACATTCTAGCATGTGTGTCCTACCACATCCTTAGAGGGACAACAATAATAATGTGGGTGTAACAGCAAGTGGATGATTGTGTCCTTAAACCCCCCTAAGTGACCTTAGGGGGGTTTATTACTGTAGATGTATTTATACATGTACTGTGTGCATAATAAAAATTGAGCTTCCTATAAATTAATGCCTTAATCTTACACACTGATATATTAACCCCTCCACAATGTGAATTATTAACTACCAGCATGACATTAAATGATGCAATATACTTGACATGAGATGTATTGGTGCAAGAATACGCAATCAGATTGAGTTTATGCGCAATCAACAAGTCTTTGAACAGTTATGAAATGACTAAACATGTGAAGCACATCGATGAATAACTACACGTTTCAGATTTAAACATATAAATGCATGCTTGAAGGGCAAGAACCATTTGTGAAATAAATGAATAGCCCAATGCCAGGTTCCCTTAGTTATCCTGTAGTGCCAAGCCTTGTAAAATAAAGCCGTTATATCAATTGAATGAAAAATGTCCTGTTCGCCATCTTCTCAGAACATCTTGTCCCAAGCCCCTCTCAGCAGCCTTGAGTGTTATTGACGACAACATGTAAAAGAAAAACTAAATATGGATAACCTTAAAGTGTATACAATGCATTACTTTGGTATTCATATTGTCATTATGTGTATGTATTACAGGTGACTTGTGCATACAGTATAAAATACATATTGATAGTTTTACCTTGAAATATGAAATATATCATCTCATAGTGCGCTCATTAAAATCAAAATGCCCTAAACTCTTTAAATGAGCTCGCTCAAACCACTCTCTTCTGCATTACTTTGGTCTGTGACTTCATGATATGCTCAAATAATACTGTGTACACACACACACACACACATTCTTATAGTTCCTTCTTTTAACGTCTTGCTTTCTTTAAAACATTTCATCTATCGATGGGTTGGGCGTTCACCTCCAGTTCAACCTTTTCAGGATTGTCTTTCTTTTGTAAAGGTTCTTTAGCATTGCCTAGATCCAGCGCCTGTTCAATATCTTTCTTGTGCAAATTATAGTGCAGACTGCAATTTAATCTGCAGATAAAACCATAGATCAATGCGTCGCACACACATTTCACATTACCAGCTTGTGGAGTGGATACGTAACCAGTGTCTACACAAAATCACGTGTAGTGCACAATCATATAATGTAAATAAAGAAAGTGAACTGACCCACAACCCTGCAACCTAGAACATATTCACATCCCTTGTCCTCTCATAGTTTGACATCTTATAGAGTATATCCGAAAAAAAAAAAATCAATCCTGTAGTGGTTAGAACTGGCCCTTAAAGCGGCCTTACCATTAAAAAAAAAATGTGTGTACAATATAAGTTTCTTATGCTGCAACAATAAACCAGACATAATGCAGTTTATTATCAGCACTAATCTTTATCACTTCATGCAGGTATGCTATGAGCCTGCAATCGTTTCAGAAATAAAATAATCGTATTTTGCAGAGATATTTCTGTACACCAAAGAACTATTCAGCTTTACAATATAAGCTGTCGACAGATTCTTTCTACAATGAAACACACTATTTCATGAACTGATAGGTTATATAGGCTAAATGAACACTGCCCCAAGAAGTTATAGCATCAATATCAGTTTCATTTCAAATACGGTTAAGGTCTCATTGAATTTTTTTAGTTTTACTAGGTTAACTTTGGCTGAACGTTTGTAGTAGAGTTTTTTATATGCACAAAACCTTGCAAGTTTACAAAACTTGCAAGCAATAGTAGTTTTAAGTTTTTTAATTTATTTATTTCATTTTCATAGCCAAATACTATTGTCTTATTTCTTGTTTTGTATTGGGCCCACCAGTAAATGCTGTGCTGTTTTAATTTAGCAAGAGTTAGACGATGAGCGCACAATTGGTAGTACATCATGGGGCGCTAAGAGCGTCCACTCTGTTGTGAACACTGAGGCATAAAAAAGTGAACTATTGAAATAAAAACTGGACTTTATAACCGAGTCCGATATGTTGTGGTGCTTTGGTGCCCTCTACTCAAAGGACAGCAAGTCTGGGTGGTGCTCCGCCTCGTCACTGCCGAGGCCTGCACTCCACCGACAGGGGGCGCCGTTCTCCAGCAGCGCGTCCTCGCCTAGGCTGATGCGGCAGGCGGTCTTGCCCGGGCAGGGCGTGGAGGCCAGCCTGGCCTCGTCAGCCTTGACCGGGGGGTCTTTGTGGATGAGGTCTGGCACGGAGAGCTGTAGCTGGCTGTGGCCCCCCGCCCTCCTCCTGTCCTCCTCCTCCTCCTCCTCCTCAACGCGCTCCCCGTTCTCCTCCACTTTCCTCCTGTCCACCGACGCTCCGTCCGTCTCCCCGGGCGACGGAGTCTTCTTCCTTTCCGTCAGGAGGGCCGGGGACTCCTTTTCCCCTACCGCCCTCCTCGGCCCCTCTTCCTCCCCACCCTGGCTGAGGAGGAGGAGGGGAGTCTTGTCGGGGGAGACGGGGGGCGGCGACAGGGGGGAGAAAGAGGAGGAGGACTCGTCGGGGTGCTCTGGGGAGGCGACCACGGGGTCCGAGGAGATCATCATGTCCCGGGTGGTCTTCAGGGCACGCGGGAGACGCTTCTTTCCCGTCGGGGGAGGGGGGTCCAGCCTGGGGAAGGAGTCAAAGGGGGAGGCGTGGCTGGGAGGGGAGGAGATAGGATGGGAGAGAGAGAGAGGGAGAGAGAGAGAGAGGAAGAGAGATGGAGAGATAGGATGGGAGAGAGAGAGAGAGAGAGAAATAGGATGGGAGAGAGAGAGAGAGAGAGAAAGAGAGAGAGAGAAAGAGAAAGAGAGAGAGAGAGAGAGAGAGAGAGAGGGAGCTAGCTTGATTATTATTCTCATTATGTTTTAGCACGGACACAGAGTGACGAATGTGACTCATATATTTAAGAGAGGTTGGACAAACAATCGTGTCAATGTTATACCTGCGGTGACATCAAGTGACCGTGGTAACGTTATTCCCGCCGGCAGTAAAGCCTGTTCTTTATTCAAGCAGCAGGATTCTTAAGAACTGGCAGGTACCAAAAACACTTGTTTTTTGAACAGTAAACATTCCAGCTGGGTTTTATTAAGGTACCAAAACCACATCAGTGTTAAGTGTTGGAAGTTAAACCTCCCCTACCCACCCACACACACATTTATTTTGAAAGCGTGGATACATGTGGTCTGATATTCATCTTGTACCAGTATACAGAATTTGGTTAATAAAATACTTTTACATAACAAAACCTAGAAATCATATACACACACACACACACTATATATACTGTATATATTAGGGGTGTAACGGTACACAAAAGTCACGGTTCGGTTCATACCGAGGTACAGAAGTCACGGTTCGGTACA
>JAODUK010000398.1:1795-13751 GCA_027564635.1 Typhlichthys eigenmanni | reverse complement strand
GCACTGAGCGCATGGTGTTCAGTTTCATGTCTTCATCCATTGTTTTCTGTAATGATAATAGAGGAACTTAGTTAAAGGAACTCTATGATATAAGCACTATTATCGTCTGCCTCTGCCACTAAATGTTTCACTATAAGCACCTGCATCTCGACTCTCAACATAAACAAATGCTTCATTGGACACACGCATGCAATGCGCTCGCATTTTCGTGGCCTATCTATGAAAACAACAATTAAACAATTAAAAGTAATTGACAGGTAACTGATAAAGCTGATTTATGAAGAGCACACCTCATTTCTTACATTTTAAATACATGTTTATTGATATGAATGTAATCACTGGTATTATATGTGATATAAGTATTTAATGAGCTACTGTGTATCATCAGTATAATGAGCCATCAAGTGTTACATTGTTTCACATTCTCCCTAGTTAGCATTACTGCACATCTCTGTTTTATAAACAGTCAGATTGGTCATTTAATCACTTTGGATTAGTAGTTAATTAATTTATTAAATAATTAATTAGTAGTTAATTAATATTTAAATTAACCTAATCAGATTAACAACACACACAGATGGCGTGTGATGTCAGTATCTGTTCAGGTCAGGATGCAATTACTACACCAAATTTAAATAGAAAATAGATAATAGATAAACTATATTATTGTCAAAATCGAGAGCACAGAAGCAACTTTCTTATGTCAGCAACACGTGTAAATACAAAAGGCAATATTATTGACGCCTGAAAAATAATTGAAGTCATGTCCATATATTGCACGATAAATTCATATAGTAATTATTGTGACAGGCCTAACAGCAGACTATAATAATGTTTATAATATTGTATAGGCTACATTTGATATTTAACTTGAATCCTGCAAAATAATGATAATTAAAATTATATATATATATATATATATATATATATATTTCTGAGCATAAACTTTCATAATGCATCATGTTTCCACCTGAAAGGCCATAAAAGGGGCAGGCCTAGAGGTTAGACTCTATATTAGTGACCTAGGCTAGGCCTATATGATTGAAGGCACAATGATCTGTATCAGGTATCACAACAACGTCTAATTTTCTGGCTCATGAACATTGGAGAGCACTAAAGTAGGCTAAATGTTCTTTCTTAATTTTTAAGTTAAATATTTCTCGTTATCTGAAGCAGAAGTCGTGTTGGGAGACACTGCCATTTAGTGGTTAATATATGTACTGCAGGGCGGCGCTTACATCACTATATCCGTGTCTTCTATCAGAAGTAAATTTGGTGATAAATGTACAAGTTCTTTTAGGCTATAAATAAACACCTGGACTTTTTTTCCGCCACATCGTTTAGGAAGGTAAGTACTTGTTGCATTTATTGTACGTCTTTTTCTATCTAAACTAGGCTAAGCTCAAACCACGGCTCAAACCTCATGGCAGAATAATGCTGCTCGTATTGACGAAGGAACCATATTGCTGATGCAATATAGTGAGATGTCAATAATTGCGTGGACATTCTACTTTACAATGCTGGGCTGTAACGAATAGCATAATTTAACTTTTAACCGATACTATCTGCCTACTGCATTCGTTATATGCATGAAACTGCCTTTTTTTTTGCATACACTTACACATACACATAGCAATAGGCAACCAAGTGACCGATGGTTGGTTAACTAACCAACTACTGTATATGGAAGCCCTTCCATATCATAATGAACGTCAGTCATATCCAATAACTAGATAAAGTAGGCCTACAATGTCAGTTAATGACATGCCTAATGTAAATGAATGTAAAAGGCGTATTGTATAGAAGGAACATATGAAGGGATTTTAGAAACAAAGATTTAAATAAATAAAATTTAAAAAATGAAAAAAAAGCCTAACCCTAAGTGGTATTAGTTTTGGAACAGGTGGAGGTCACCATTTCTGCCGCCAGAATAGATCTACGTTATTCAGAAAGTCTGGACACTGGTTAACTGTGTCAATACACGCGTACTTGAAAGCGCCACTTCATTTGTTGCTATAGCCTAGCCTGAATGCATAACCCTTGTATTGTCTTCACTTTTATGATCTTTTGGACGTGTGTTCTTTCAGGAATTAAAACATCCCTATGCATTTCAATGAAGGCTTTTATTTTGAAAAGAAAATTCGGAGATAGTGTTGCCAGGCTAAGATTCTGTTGCCAAAAGAACGGTAGTCACTTTTGGGGGTGTTCCGGTCAAAATGACCCGGGACATTTTTGGGGTTTAACAACCTCTGCATAAATAAGAATTTACATTAACAATCCTTAACATGTATTGTCTTTACCTTAAATCCCAACAATATAGATAAAATATATGACTAATGTTTGCAAATTTCATTGCTAAATAACATTTCCAAAGAAGTGTCATTCGTTTTTTGTTATAGTTACATTTTATGTGTAAAATCCAATATAATAATAACGTGGCATATATCATGCTTATCAGGTAATACTGTAATAATACCATTTCTGGGGCACTCCCTACAACTGATTGTGGGGCTCTCTACCTGCTGTATGGCTGACAGTGGGACTTCACACAGCTGGCCGTGGGGCTTACATTGCTGATTGTGTGGCCCTTCCTATGGCTGGCTGTGGGGGTCTTCTTATGGCTAATTGTAGGGCTCATACAGCTGGCTGTGGGGCTCTTATACAGCTGTCTGTGGGGGTCTTCTTATGGCTGGCATGCTTCCACAAAGTTGGAAGCATGACATTGTCCAAAATGTCTTGATATGTTGAAGAACAGTTCCTTTCGCTGGAACTAAGGGGCCAAGCACAACCCTTGACCCCAACAACCCCACACCATAATCCCCCCTCCACCAAACTTTACACTTGGCACAATGCTGTTCTCCTGGCAACCGCCAAACCCAGACTTGTCCATCAGATTGCCAGGCAGAGAAGCATGATTCGTCACTCCAGAGAACACGTCTCCACTGCTCTAGTGTCCAGTGGCGGTGTGCTTTACATCACTGCATCCGACGCTTTGCATTGCATTGGTGATGTAAGGCTTAGATGCAGCTGCTCGGCCATGGAAACCCATTCCATGAAGCTCTCTACACGGTTCCTGAGCTAATCCGAAGGCCACACGACATTTGGAAATCTGTAGCTATTGACTGTGCAGAAAGTTTGTGACTTCTGTGCAGATTACAGAGTACAGATACTCATTGTCAAAAATTACTCAAAAGTAAAAGTTCTCGAGTAACATTTTTACATTAAAATATTTATAGCTTTAAAAAAATTGCATTCAAAAGTAGGTTACATTGTATGTTTAATGTAAATGCATTGTTTACAGAACTTAATGTCTCTGAACCTACTGAATACTGACTTGTTTGGAGAATCTAATTGCAGACATGTGATCAGTATCTCTCACTGATATCTTAAAGTAGTAAAGTAACAAGCAAAGTTTGAGATTATTTTTTTTTCTCCTGTGGTGAACACAGCATATGAATTCACTGACTTCAAAGCTGGACTTCAGAGTAACTGAAACCTTCGTAGAAATGTATTGGCGTCAAAAATCCAATATTTGTTTTTCAAATGTAGTGGAGTAAAAGTAATTATCCTGAAGCCTTTATAAATTACAAATACTTGGCAAATGTTAAATGGACTGCATTTATATAGCACTTTTCTAACCTTACAGCCACTGAAAGCATTTTACAGAATTGCATTCATACACACATTGATACACTGGTGGTGATTGCTGCCATGCAAGGTGTGACCAACCACCAGGAGCAGTTAGGGGGTTAGGCATCTTGCTCAAGGATGCTTACAGGTAGATCAACAATGGGGTTTGAACCCACAACCTTCCAGCTGGGAGCCCAACACCCAAACCACTAGACCATCCTGCCCCCATAAATGTTCATAAGTACAGTACTCAAATAGTACTTTGTACTGTCCACCCTTTGTGTGACTATGCCAGCCCAGGACCCACGTCACCCAACAGCATTATTATGGGGTTGTTCAAAACCAAACTGTCAGAAATTGCCTCAGGGATTCTAACCTAAGTGTAGAGGAACAGGAAATACTAAACTAAATAGGACTCTAGCTTATTTGTAGCAGACAAACTATCATACTGTTTCGGCAGAGCGTACATTCTCTGCTGAACAGATGTTGGTGGTGGGTAGTTAGGCCAGTTTTCACACATGGTCAAGAAAAGTAAGGCATTCCCAGCATACAGTACGGTATATGGTATAATACCGTATATATCTACATTATATACAGTATATAAAATGGTTAACATTTAAACTGTGTCTTTCCATGAAGCATCCAGCTAGAAGCATGATACACACTAAAGTTTGGCTAGAAACCATGTCATGCAAGAACATGTTAAAGTACTATCAAGTTCTATCACTAATGTTGGTTTTTGTAATTTTATTTCTCATATTGGTTTACACCGGACAGGCTGATTGTACGAGGTCTTATTCTGCCTGTCCCTTCCTTTAAATACCTCGACCGAATGAATATAGCTGGGAGCTATGGCCCAAAGTTCACTTGTTAAATGTATTCAGCGTAGATGAGGTGATTGATGTAGGACAAGTTACAATAAGGTCATGTGTGTTTGTACGCTGTAGCCTGCTACAATCAGGATTTAGCTTTACACACCCAAACATTAACCACTCATCACTGGTCACTCATAGCAGAATGGAATCATACTACTAATCCACAATAATTAGTAGCCTTTATTTTCTGAAGGAAATGGTCTCAGGCAATGTTAATACAATTAGGTTGCTGTCATTTCAGCAGATGCTTATATCCAAAGCGGATTATAGAAGAGCAATTGCAAGTATTTGTCATGACTCCTGGGCTGTCCTTGTTTCTCTCTGCCTGCACTTCCCCTACCAACCTGTGGATGTCCTCGCTGTCTCCCCTGCACCATGTGTGTTTGCCACACCTGTCCCCAATTTGTAATCACTCATTCATGTGTTAATTACACTGTTTTCTGTCTGCCCTGTGCTGGATCATTCGTCTATATTCCTTTGTCTAGTTGTGTCTGTGTTTTGAGTTCTGTTCGGCAAACCCGGTTATCATTAAACCATCATACCAACAATATCCTGCACTTGGGTCCTCACTACCACCTCTGGATGTGACAGTATTAACAACACAGGTTTGGCATCTTGCCAGGACTTTTTCACTGGTAGTCAACCACTTCAAATGTTTGGCTATATTTACACTGAATTCAGTTATTATTGCATGTAGCCTTAATAAAAGAACAATCTCACTTCGAATGTAATTGTTGAGATTTTGTCGTAATTCTGATAAGCCAACGCCAACTGTGTGTTTATGTAAACATGCACCAAGTCTTTTTCACCAAGTCTTTTTTTTTTTTTTGAGCTGAACCATGGGGTCAAAACGAGGCAATGCAAATTTTAGATACAGTGTATTAGAGGATACAATATTTCACACAGTGAGTTTATAGATAATGGTTGTGTAGTATTCGGTGGAATTTAGTATTTCTCTTTTGCAATGTTTATTACGCTACAGCAATTGAAGAGAAATGTTGGCATACACACTCATAATGATAATGTCAGAGCCATACCTTAACAGCTTACAGCCAAATACATGTATCATGCTGGAAACGGAGAGTCGAATACTATGCTGCTGTAGAGTACATCTTGGTGAAATGTAGATTTTGTAGTAGTAGTTTTATAGGCTGAATATAACGCGTTTGATTGTATGATACAGTATGTGCTAGGGGTGTGCAATATGGCCAAAATGTCGTATCCCGATATAGATACTATGTGCTAGAGGTGTTCTAGCTCACAAGCTGTTTGTGTTATAGCTACACTAGATGCTTCCATGTCATCACAAGGGCACATGGTGTCATGTACCATTCACACATCTGTCTGTTGGGATTATTTAGTTTTTGTACAAGTATTATACATTTTGAATCAGTTTGAACATTTGTAATAGCTCACTTGGCAGCCAAGAAAGCAATGCTATTGAAAAACTAGACTTCTTATTTCAATTAAAATGTGAATAACTAAACTGTCAAAGTACCATTACAAACATTTAGACATCGCTGTTTTAAATGCTGTTTTAAATTGCCATTTTTTGTACACCTGATCAGTTTTCAGGTTTTGGAGATGTGAAATATGCGTATTGATTACAAATGAAACGGCATGACTGAAAAGATCGTCATGGAGTAACAGACTTCACAAATTAACTGCATGTGATAGCTGCCATTCCAAATATGCCCCCCCCCTTCCCCTCCCCGTGACACTAGCAGGTGCTGTAAGATGATTGGATGAGAAGAGGGCAGTGCCTCTACCCACCCTCATATTTTAGCTCCGACACAAGATGCCCCATCCCATCATGTGTGCACGATGAGTGCAATACCTCAGTGCCGAATACAAGAGTACTGCCCTGACTTACCCTCTTTGCCCCATCTGTACAGCAGCAAGTGTTCTTTCTTGCCTAACATTGTGATACCATTATTGTTTATTCTTTCTTGCATCCGTCCACCGGTTGTAATGCACTTCAGTCAGTAGACCAGCTCATGTTTAGCTTTTTCATGGCTGTTTTGGTTTTTTTTAGTACAGAGAAGGACTGAATTGTCTGAAAATTATAGCCTAGTGGTGCAGTTGTTAACCCTGTGATTACCTACTGTATATGTACACGTACTGTATGTCTGTCAAATTCTTTGCAGATGTTGCATTACATATTCTAGAAAGCATTTACATGTTAAGCTACGGAAAGTATAGCTGATGTTTGCCATGTTCAGTGATTGATGGCTGGCTCTATCGCCCAGTAACCCACAGTTCTAATGTCATTTATCATTGACTTTCATCGTTCCTCAAAAACATTGTGTAAAGTGTCACAGAGCCTTTTGTCATACCTCCATGTGTACACGTAGGTTAGCCAGAAAAGGAAGTGTTGAGGGGTGGGCTGTGCTGAATGTTTGTCATCACAGCTGTCCCCTGGCCTTGTGATGTGTCATCGGTTTATTTGTGAGCCAAACCTCCGGCGCCTATACGCCATGTGTCTAGTGCAAGGCCACGCCGTCTCCTAACAGCACTTCTGTTTACCTTCACCTGACTGACTGCACATTAGCACAACGTTGGGGAATTGAGTGGTCCTGGTTGTTTTGAATAGATTTTAAGAAAGCAGCCCTACTGTGTTTCAATTATTGTGAGTATACGTGTAATTCTGCTCGCTGTTTCCTCCCGTCTCTGCTTATTATACACATTTGAAACATGAGCTTCAATGGATGGGTGAAAGTGGGTGGGGGGCGGGCTGTCCTTACTATCCTGGAGCACACTTGTTTGCACAAGCACACATTCTGGCAGTGGTCCAAGATAGCATACTCTAGCAACCTTGTTGAGTAACGTGGCTTAGCTACAGTATTTTGTTTTAGGAGAAAATATGGGAAGTATCTCAATTGCTGTTAATCTTAGTGTTACTTGTTTTGGCAGAAGGCTATATCATTCTCCAGTGATTTATACACGTATTAGTGTCAAGATTGGACACTGATACATTACATTACATGACATTACTCTTGACAAAATAATGTAATTATTATAATGAATTGTTATAACATACAATTCATTGTTGCATAGGCATGGACCAGCTTTTGTTGGTGCATACCAGGCCACATCGACTTAACAGAGAGAGCAGTGTACAGCAGAATATTACTGTACAGTACGTCAGGGAGCAAGATACAGTACATTAATGTGGTGTGTGGCTGGATGGATGCTTTCATATTTGTCCTCAGCTGAAATTAATATGCATTTGGTGTCACAATTTATGACAAGGTTTTATTTGTCCAATAATATTGTTTCAGAAATAATTGAACTGCTTATGATGTTTACTTTCAGAATGTTGAAGGTATGTTAAGAACATGTTAATAGCTCTGATTATCATAGCATTATCATTTTTTTTAAAGGACCAGCCTTTACTTGCATGAAGTCTATAGGACACAGCTTTGGCTAACAGATAAAATCCAAAAAGTATATGTTAAACCTAAAACTTGAATTCAACTTAAAAATGGAATTAAACTTCAAACAAATTTAAGTTGAATTTCAGTCATCCATCCATCCATCCAATCAGCCATCCATCCATCCAATAATTTGTAGGAAAACTAAATGACACAAGTCTGGTTGTTTGCAGGTCTTGTAAATCTGTAGTAGGCTACACTATATGTTACTGCTTATTATGAATGGAAATAAATCAGTACAATAAATCACTGCACCAGGTCGTACCAGAGTGACAGTGGAATAACATTGCAAATGACAGCCAATGACAATCTACTCCCCCACTTCATGATTGTGCCGGCAAGCTTACAAGGGTCCATGTATCAGATGTTTCAGTTGCAGTATGTGACGTAGTGCTGATGAACAGAAGGGGCTGAGACTAGCATTAGCCTAACTGTCCTGTCTTGTTTTGGGCGGGACGATACAGTGACCTGCTGTGGAGCTGCTGAAAGAGTGCCCTGCCAGCATGCTTCTGTCCACACTGAAGGACGTCGGGAGGCAGCTCCTGCGGGTGAAGACCGTGGACTTCAGCTCACAGGAGAGCCGTCTGTCTCGGTGCCTCAACACCGTGGACCTGGTGGCCTTGGGCGTGGGCAGCACCCTGGGCGCCGGCGTCTACGTGCTGGCCGGCGCCGTGGCCCGGGAGAACTCCGGGCCGGCCATCGTCCTGTCCTTCCTGATCGCCGCCCTGGCTTCGGTGCTGGCCGGCCTGTGCTACGCCGAGTTTGGGGCCCGCGTGCCGCGGACGGGCTCGGCCTACCTGTACAGCTACGTGACCGTTGGGGAGCTCTGGGCCTTCATCACGGGCTGGAACCTCATCCTGTCGTATATCATTGGTGAGACTCACCCCCCTGAACAAAACTGGGCCCAGGAATCATACTCCCGTAACATCTGACAATATTACATTTGACTGACCACTACAAATCAAGTCAAGTTAGTTTATTTATAAAGCACATTTAAGAACACGCAACAGTGAACTAAGTGCTGTACTGAGTTGGGCAATAACGACAATAGCATACAACATACAACAATAAATGAGAACATGAAACCAACAAGCACAGGCATCCCTAAACCTACATGAATGCCAAAGAATATGAGTATGTTTTAAAACGAGACTTAAACGTCTCGATGGTGAGGGATGATCTGATAGAAATGGGAAGATTATTCCTATATCTCGGGGCCACAACCGAGAAGGCACAATCGCCCTTTGTTCTCACCCGAGACTGTGTGTAGACTGTAGCTGTAATAGCTAAAAGGAGTTGATCTGTGATCTAAGGGGCCTGGAAATGTGATACACTGTAAGGAGATTTGAAATATGCAATGGAGCCAATCCATGTAGTGCCTTAAAAACCAGCAACAGCACCTTGACATCAATTCTGTATTTGACTGGTAACCAATGAAGAAAGGCCAATATCAGCAAGATATAGTCTGTCTTTTTGGTACCAGTCAGCAATCTAGAAGCTGCATTCTGAATGAGTTGCGGGCCCAATAAGGATGAAATTCTAAAGTACAACGAAATGCAATAATCAATTAGAGATTATATAAGAACATGGAGCACAATCTCCAAATCTTTCAAAGAGAGGATTTCATTTTTTTAAAGATACCTTAGTTAATTCATACAATGTGTTGTTTACTACACAATGTGATGTATATCATTCAATATATATTTGCATATTCTTATTGCCCTAATGACACTTGTTGCATCCTAACTGTCCTGGAAGGGTGGATTCCTCCGTCTGTGGTCCTCTCCCAAGGTTTCTTCCTTTTTTCTCAGTCCTATTATTTGGTTTACTGCTCAAAAACCACAATTGAGGAACGCTTTTCCAAAACTCACTCGATCCATATATTTGGTCAATTTTGAGTTATGGGTGCAATTTTATTCCGTTTAAGGTCTTCCATAATCTGCCAATGAAAACAGTGCCTCACTGTTGCACGTGATCCATTTTCAGACATTTAATAGAAGGCTAGAAAGCTAAAACATGATCTTCTCTAAATCAGTAATGGTGACATTGGGAAATCTACTCCTCAATAGGGTGTAGTTGCTCTTTAAAAGAAAGGCATTTAAAAGAAAGGCAGTGGAAACAGCCACTGTTAACACCAGATGTTATTTAGTTTACTTTTAATAAACTAAAAAGTGAAATAGTAAACAATGTATTGCTTTAAACTGTATTTACTGTAATATATACATACATACACTACACTATATACACTTCCGTTTGACATTTAGAGCTGTTCCTCCACACAGGCGCCTCTAGTGTGGCCAGAGCATGGAGTGCCACGTTTGACGAGCTGATAGGAAAGCACATAGAGCAGTTCTGCACCCAGCACCTGTCCATGAACGCCCCGGGCATCCTGGCTAAGTATCCAGACATTTTCGCCGTCGTCATCATTCTCACATTGACAGGTTAGACATCAGTTCTCCTTAGTTTGGAGTTGTTTTAAACCTGCATTCTGTAACTTCTTCATAAACAAGACCCACACTTGTACTAATTCAAATAAAATAGTTTTGTGTGTGTGCGTGTGCCTGCGTGTGTGTGTGCGTGTGTGTGTGTCTATGAAAAATAATATCTTTGTTTAGTCGGCGGATTTGCCTTTCTTCCACTTCCTTCCCCCATAACCACAGTTTGCCAAAGTATAATAGCCTGCAGAAAGGATTACAATATACGTTAGAGAGCTACAGTATAACTTGAGCTAGAGGATAGGCCTCGGTTTTGGGTCGGGCCGCGATCTTGTGTCGACGGGTCGGCTGCCGGAGCTAATTGGCCATATATGCGGGTTGTCGGGGCGGGTGCTGTATTGCACGTTGCGGGTGTGGGGCGGGAGTCTTATTAGTAGAAATAGGAAGTGGAATCCAAATGACGTTCCTTTTGCGCTCACTTTCTTTTCCCTCGCCATCCTCCACATCGCTCAACAGGACTGCTGGCGTTCGGCGTGAAGGAGTCGGCCATGGTCAACAAAGTGTTCACCGGCATCAACGTGGTGGTGCTGGTGTTTGTGGTCATCTCCGGCCTGGTCAAGGGAACCCTGAAGAATTGGCGTCTGAACCCCGCGGAGATCCTCAGAGTCACCGCCAACTCCAGCCTCAAGTGAGTGCTTATTAATAGACTGCATTTACTCAATTAGTGGCCATCTAGTGGTCAATTATGGGTACTGCAAACAAATATATAGTACACACACACATTCATACACCGATGGTGGTGAAAGCCATTGAAGATGCCATCCATGTTTATGTGTCTTGGTATGTTAGTAAGGAGGGCAATGTTAGCTGTGCACTTACGCTCACCCGGTCGGCCATCTTGTCCTCCGCTCTCTTCCTCTGCTTTTAGTGCGACCGAGTTTGACCCGTCAGCCGCGAGTCTCGGCACCGGCGGCTTCATGCCCTTCGGCATCACCGGCGTGCTCTCTGGCGCCGCCACCTGTTTCTATGCCTTCGTAGGGTTCGACTGCATCGCCACCACAGGTGAGAGGGACGACTTTTTCAACAGCATGTGGATGAATTGATTGATTGATTGATTGATTGATTGATTGATTGATAATATAAAAGTGGCACCTCTGACAAGAGAAGCCACTTCAATCAATCAATAGGATAAAACCACAATTAAGCCTAATGGCTTATTTCCATTATAGTTATTTTTGGGGCGGTATAGGTAGGTTTTCATGTACACAATAGTCCAGATTTTGCCCTGACAATATTCCTACTAAGCTGTTTCCATGGGTACTTGAATTGAATATTGCTATAAAATGCAGTAAAAACCCAATTCCTAATTTGCTGTACACATGCTCACAAATAATATTGCCATATGCCAGCTGTCTTAATAGGAAAATGGTCAATTCTATATAGATAATATAGATGGTTCATCTCTACAAGACTTATCCTGGGTAAATAAAGATTATAATAATAATATACTGTTTACATGACACCTATTACATTTGTCTTGCCGTAGTCCGAGTAATAGTGGTGGGGGGGGGGGGGGGGGGGG
>JAODUK010000397.1:0-37321 GCA_027564635.1 Typhlichthys eigenmanni | reverse complement strand
CATATACCAGGCAAGCCCCCCCCCCCCCCCGAAACAATAGCATGATGCATGTATGCACATCCTCCAGCAGCTGTCCATGTGTGCTTGCTGCAGGGTCAGTACCGTAAGGCCCTGTCCAGTCTGCACCAGATGGCTGCAGTGCAACAGCCCCAGCCTGGCCTGCAGAGCCCCTCAGGCCACAGCAGCCTGGAGCTCTACAGGGTCTCCATACAGCAGGCTTCTTGTCACTACGCCCTGGGAGAATACAGGGTGGGTAGAACACAGCAAGTCCTATTTATTAGCCTGCCTGAGCCACTTAAGAATGAATGTGTCAGTATAATGGCTTTTGCATGAGGCGATGTCTTCGCCTGCTATTTTTTATCATAACCAGAAGAGGGCACTAAAACTCCTTATCGTCACCTTCCTAAAATAATGTCCTATGTCGTTTATTTTCAGGCTTTTTAGAAAACACAAACATCTGAACTAAATATTGTCATAGGCCACTATACTACAGGGGTCTGCGCCTTCTGCTGATAACTGAACATGTAGGCAATTTTACCAGAGGTAGACTGGCCATCATCACGGAGAGATGATTTAGGCAAAACATAGTGTCATAAAATTAATTTTAAGAAGGTGACTTTATGGCACCACCAGCTACAGTCTATACTTAACTAGAAATAAAATAAAAATGCTGTACAGGAGGTTTGTTGAGATTGTTTTTGTTTTTTTTCCTTTTTTTGTAAGGATAGGACATTATAGATAGACAGGAAGCGAGTGGGAGAGATATATGGAGGAAGGATTGGGAAATGAGCCCAAGACTATTGATCTTTTAATTGAAAGGCATTATAAAATGCATTATAAACTGTTAGATGGCGTGCGAGAAGCTGCTTGATGTTGCCGGTGGGCTGGTTCCGCCACACCAGGAACCTTCAAAGTTTCCAGAGGAACCGAGTAAAGCCAAGAGCAGAGGCAGAAAGGGTGAGCACTACTGCTTCCATAGGAGGCCTGGTTCTCAACTTCATGCTTATATTCATAGTTTTATTCATATATATATATATCATTATTACTAGGTAATGACCTGAGATTGCTTCCTTGCACCAGCAAAGCCATCTTGCCCTTTTGTCTACAACTAATGCTGGCTTGCTTTAAGGTATGTTTGTGTAGCTTGTGTAGAAACAAAACTGCAAAAATATGGCGTTTATAAGGCATACATTAATACATAATTAATTAATACATATAATTTATTCTATAACCCATTCTCTTTTGTTATGCCCAACCAGCTGCGTGCATTTACAGACATCCGTGACGACCTGTCTGTGGGTCATGTGGTTGTACTGCTGCAATACGATTGGCCGCAGGGCGAGGTGCTGTTTCTGAAAGCAGTGGATAAAATCTGTCAACAGGGTAGCTTCCAATATGAGAACTTCTTCAACTATGTTACGAGTATCCTTCCTTACCTGGCTGTGCGAGAATGTGTCTGAAAATGTCTGATGTTTTATTTATTTTTAATTCCTGAGGGAGTTTTATTTCCCTTAAGATTAATCTCCTCCAGACATTGACATGCTGGAGGAATTTGCCTACCTGCGTACACCAGAAGGAGGGAGAATCCAGCTGGAGTTGTTACCCAATCAGGGGATTTTAATCAAGTAAGCCCCGCCCACAGAAGTACAGTATATGTAATTCTGCTCAACCTGCTCTGTTGCTGTTTTATTTGCTTAACAGCAGCAGTCTATCTTGATAGTCTGTGTCAATTTAGTCAGTGAGGCAGATTAATTTCACCATGAGTATTAAATGCACTTGTTATGGCAGAGGACATGGTGTCTGTTCCGGATAAACACTATCAAGCTCTTCCATGTGTTACTGTAGAAGTGTTAAGACGAATGCACCCTCACTGACGGAGAGTTGTTGAATATTACTGTCCCTCAGGAACCCTAGTCCCGCCCTGGGGGTGGAGTTAAACACCCTTCTGCTACAAGGGGTACAGACGATGGACAGGTACCCCAGGCCCCTTCTATCAGAGCCCCCCCCCACCCACTCACAAGTCACCCTTCTTTCATCCAACATACCCCAACCAATTTTGATTTGGACCAGCCATTTAACATTACGAGTTACAGTAGTTGTTCTTTGATTTTCCTGTTCAACGTTTGTTTGTTGGCTTATTTATTTGAGCAAACTGCTCTTCTTCTTTCTGTGGTCATCGTTGTTGTTGTTATTTGGAGATGCTAGTGTCGTTCAGTCAGTTTAGTTTTTAAATTTATTTTTGCTGCCACTTCTCATGTCATCTGTGTTGTTTTGGTCAAATGTTGACTGGTTAGTCTATGTGCAAACATTTGCACTATTTCTTTGTGTAAAACAAAAATTGGATATGTTCAGATTCACACTCCAAGCATCTAACATTGCTCGTGAGTATTCCATGGTGCAGCCGTGTATTCCTTTGAGCATGTTTTGATTGGTCTGCCCTACCTATGCAGACACCACACTGTAACTCGAGGAATTACCAAAGGAGTGAAAGAGGATTTCCGCCTGGCCATGGAGAGACAGGTGTCGCGCTGTGCTGATAACCTGCTGAGTGTTCTGCATCGCTTCTGCGTCAACGAGAAGATCATCATCATTCAGTCTCTGCCTTGAGCTGGCTCCTGACTGGGGCCTATTGCATGTGTTTGGACTCTGTTTGGACTCTGCAGTCAACTCTAAAGACCTGTGACTGCTGCAGAGAAGGTTCAGATATGCTCATGCACGCACGCACGCACGCACGCACGCACGCACGCACGCACGCACGCATGCACACACACACACACAAAAACACAAACAATTATTTTTCTGTATGTCCTATCCTAGTTTTTCATTTCACATTATGCAGAGACAGTTCTCATTACATTTTATTAATTGACAGTTTGAGTAGTATCTAAAAGAAACGACTTTGACTATTGATGAAAAAGTGCTTTTGGATTCTGATTAATTTTTATTGCTTTCAGACGTTATTAAATGTTTGTCAAAATGTTAATGAACTGTTTTTTTTGTCACTTTTATCATAGTCTTGCGATTTTATAAAACAAAAACAATGCAGTGTGAATGCTTATTGAATAATTCTTCTCACATTTCTTCAGACCACAAAAATGACACCCCCACACACCAAAAACAAACTTCTTTCTCTCAATAGGCAATGTGAGGATATTTATTATATAGCACATTTCATACACAATGCCGATTCAGTGTACTTCACGTAAAAACATGGTATAATAATAAAATTAATTTCAATTGAATGAATAAAGAATGTACAGAATTAAATCGTAAGATAATATTATAATTGTTTCTGCTAAGCATTTTCTCCTAACTGCTCCGGTTGGCCAACCGATACACTTTGTAAATCTGCCTGTAGAGCGGCTCTGAGGTTGGCCCAGAACAGCCTGTGCTTGCTCCTGTCCTGGGGCCACTCCAGGTACGTGTGCCTGCTCATCATGTTCTTCAGCTGGTAGTACTTGGAGGGTATCAGGTATTGAGGCAGAGGCTCAAGCAGCACCAAGACTACACTGTCAGACCCCCTGGACATGTGCTGGTGACTGGCAAAGTATAGCTCATAGTGGCACCACTCACTCTTGACAAAGTGCGCGGATAGCACGAACAAACAGCGCCGGCTCTTTTCCACACAGCGCATAATGTTCTCAATTATTGACGTCCCTGGCAAAAAGTTCCTTTCGTGGTGGCAGATGCGGAGCTCTCCAGCCGGCCCCTCCAGGTTAGGGAGGAGAGAGTTTTTCACCCATTCAACGTCATGCTGGCTATAGGAGATAAAAGCATGGAACTCCACCCCTACAAGATCTTCAGGCCGTACATGTTGGGTTCTGGCCCGATGTTTGGCTCTGGTCCATTGCCAGATCATGCCAATGTACCATGGAACATCCCAGCGGTAGCATAGGGTCACTGTGGCAAGGATCAGTACCACAGCTGGGCCCAAGATGGTGGCAGCCAGAAGCCCAACATTGCAGGAGATTTCTGGGATCCAGAAATCTTTCAAGGTGGAGTTCTTAAAGGCTTCTGGGTAACTGCAGGAATAGGCTGATGGCCATGCCAATAAGCGGACCCCTGCTTTCCTTGATTCTGACTTTATTCCAAGACTCCTGAAGCTCCTCAGAGCACAAGTACAGGTGAAGGGGTTGTAACTGACGTCCAGGTATTTCAGCTCGGGACAGCTTTCCAGGTGTGTTACAGATGGGGCGTGAAGGGAGTTTGCTCTGAGCAGAAGCACATTTAGGGCAGGAAAGCCATCACACATTGGCAGTTCCCGCAGCCGGTTGTCACTCAGATCCAGAGACAAAAGGAAGTCCAGTTTTAAAAGCGATGTTGGTAGCACAGATATCTGATTGTTATTTAGGTCCAATACTTTGATTTTGTTCGGCAGGCATTTGAAAACTGAATGGGTCAACCCATTAGAGGACAGATTCATATGGGTGATGTCGGCTGGCCAGACACATTTCCCTATACTGTCATAAGTCAGAGAGTTCAGACTGAGGTCCAAATCTCGAAGGGACCTCATGTATTGCACTCGACTGCTTAGTATCTGAAGTCTCTTGAGGTTGTTACCGCTTAGAATCAGTTGGTTTACGTTGGCCAAATGCTCACACTCCAGAATCTTTTCAGTCTCCATATTTGAGAAGATGGTATCAGATAGGGCGCAATTTGAGAAGTCCATCTGCTTGATGCAACTCTGCGACTTTGGGCAAGTCATGTGTATGATGGATGTATCCAGGATTGCCACACTGATAGCTGGCATATTGATGAAGAAGTTGTAGACAGCCTCCTGTGAGAAGAAGAAGGACTTCACTACGGCACTTCTAAGAATGAAGGACGTCATATTCGATGGCCTAGGCCAATCAGTATCCGTAGTAGGGAGCTGAGAAATGGCAACATCTGAAATTGTTAGATGAGCAATAGAGGAGTAAAAAACTGCTTTTACACAATTTGTGAGATCTTTCCAATTGATCTGTATGTATGTCATGTAGAGATGGGAAGTGGAGATTCCTCTTTGCTTGCTCAGCATGTCAGTTAGAGAGCTGTAGTCTCCTGTTAAATGTATTAACTCGACCTCTCCAAAGAGGAGCAGAGCATCACTGATCAAGCCGCGGTCCGCTATGTGTGTTTTGGTGAAGGCTAGCTGAAGCCTTGCAGTCTGTACCTCCTTCAGACTGCTTTCCTCGTATGTAAATTCATTCTCCTGACATAGGCGTAGTCTAAATAGTTTAACCCCAGCAATTCTTTTGAAATCACCTATACTAATATTTTTTGCTCCAAGCACCAGTCTTTCGAGCCTTACTAAGGAACTAAACTCACTCCCCAATGTCATAGTTAGAAACTGGTTAAAGGCCAAGTTTAGAGTCCTAAGGTTTGTAGTGTGACATAGGTATGTCTGATTTGACAGGTTTCGCAGTCCATTATGTGACAAGTCCAGATCGTCCAGTAGTGGTGTCACTTGGAACGTTTCTGTCTCAATATCCTCTAATCCATTCCATGACAGGTTAAGGGTTCTTAGGTTGGGTGTGTTTTTAAAATCTCCCTTGTGTATATGCAGGATATGGTTTTGCGAAAGGTCTATATTCTCTACGTTCTGTGGCAGATTATTTGGGACTGAGGAAAGATTTCTGGATGATAGGTCTATGATGGTGAAGTTGAAAGAATTGGTCCAATAATTTCCTGTCAACATGGCCACTACCCAAATCGTCAAGGCAACAGATCTCATTGCTTGATGGGGCAAAGAAGAAAAAAATTAATTGAAATTATTTGTCGTTCATAAAGTCATTAAGATATTGACATTACTCTATTGCATTTGCTTTTGCAAACTCTTATAAAGAAAGTTTATAAGGGGTTCCTAATTAGTTTTTCACTGCTAAACGTTTCTTCTGTCAGTTTGGACTTTATTTATTATATTACAAGAGAACCTGGTTATAAAGCTATGCAACCTTACAGCTCTCATAAATAAATAAATGGTTGACATAATAAATACACAAACAAATAAACATTACACTTACTTGTACAGCAGAGGTGGCCCTTCAAAAACAAAATAAATAATTACATTAAATTACATTTTTTTTCAAGAACTATTTGGAACTTCGTCATATTTAGTTGGATACTGCTCTGCTCTATAATGTCTTTCCTTGAGTAGTAAGTTGGACTAAGTTGGACAGTTGAAAGGAAGGTACTACAGAAATGAAACTAAGCCTGCTTCCTCTTTTTACCAAATTAATTGCCTGTGGTGCATTTGTCCATGGCTGTAAAGATTACATTACTTTTTAAGCTTCAAGAGTATATGTAGTAGGTTTTGGAACTGTACACATTTGATATCCTTCTCAAAACAATCTGTATATTTCTTTCTTTCATTAAAATACTAATTATGTGGTGTGCCTGCTAGACAGTCACCAACATTGTCATATTTTGTTCTACAAAATGTGTTTATTACCTGCTTAATTCCAGCTCTACCTCATAACACTCCCATGAGCTATATCCCCTTTATTATAATTTATAATACGGTACATATAATTTCTCCATGATTATGTTATAATTTGCTCTTATTTTGATATGGCATGCATATCATGCCAATGGCAGGCAGTATTATGTTGAGTATACTGTAGTAACTAAGAAACTGGGCTCTATTCAGAACGTGTATACTTGATAGAATGACTGACCTGTTCAGCTATTGCAAACATATTTACTGCAAGTCACTTATAAAAAAAAACACCTGCCAAAAATGCTAATTTCATACAGTAAGCGTCTGCTTGCTGGGCTTAGGGGGATTATACTACATACATTGACGAGGTCAGTCAAATGTGGAAGTTAACTAAATTTCAGTTACCCAATAATGCCTAGAAACTAAAAGTAACAAATGTTGTTTACTTTTAGATCCTCTGTCATATAATGGAAGAAATATCAAAGCTTTGATAAAGGGCTGTCCTGTTAAATGTACGATACGGAAGGACGCTTGATCAATCACAAACATTAACAAAACACTTCTCTGCTATTGCCCGTCAGTCGGCTGCTAACATGGCCTGCTTTACACTGCTCTTTTTTCCATGGTCTGTTACTCATAGCCTAAAATGGGCTAAATGAAATCTGATCAAAAGGGATCTCAGCTGTCAGCTTGTTTGGGCACATCATGGAATAACAATATTTGGTCCTTGGCACACTGGCAATAAAACCAGAGAAAGCACTTTTTTTTTCTAGAATCTTCCTGTACTAAACTGTTTTCTTCAGCTCTTATTCAGTAATGGTGTTTGATGTGACTTTGATGTGACAATGTTTCTTTTGTAAATTTGTTTTCTAGCCAAAGACTTCATGATTTTCCTTTTCTTTTCATAGAGTGGGTGTGAAAGGTCAGAAGGATAAAATGAGAAAGTTTGTACTCTGTACACGTGTTGTGAGATAGGGAGAGATATGTAGGCTACTTCTGAGTTGTGGCACTAAGATCAGAGTACAAGCTAATTATTGACTTATGCACCATCTTTATCGTGATCAACAACACACTTAAAGCTGTGTGTGCGCACGCGCGTGTGAATCATCCGGTAAATCCTCTACAAGGGTAGTCTCATTTAGACACCTTGTGTTGTTGACACATGTACAGATAATGAATAACAATTAGAGGAGTTGATGCTGACAGACTAACATTCGGTTAATAGTGTTAAGACACAGAGAACGTAAATGATTGGCTCTCACCTCATATGACATAAATGTGTATGCGTATGAACCATTTGTTTGTGGGTGTGGGTGGACAATATGTGTTGGGGAGGGCTGATTTGGAGTGCAAGGACACGACAGGGCTGAGATGGAGTCTAATTGAGTTAGCCTGTGAGATGGCCACAACACACCCTTAAGCTCTACCGGCAAGACGTCTCACTGTCTACAACTCCAAAGCATCTATTACCTCTTTTTCCACTATGGCTCTTGCTTTCAGCAAGAGGACTCGTTGCCCTACACAGAGCGTCTTCCCTGAGCGAGACTGCCTGCCCACTTCAAGTGCACCTCTGAAGCAAGCTGCCGGGCTCTTCAGAATGCTGCGATGGTCCAAGCCTCCGTATTTACTGACGTCCTTCCTTCTCTTGCTGGCATCTGGCTGGTACAAGGCAGGCTGTTTGCCAGGGGACGGCCGACGGCTGTGGCAACATCCCACCTCCCAAAGCCACGCTCTCCATCACGACACCTTCCCTCCAGGATTCCTATGGGGCACGGGGACCTCTGCCTTCCCCACCGAGGGGGCGTGGGACCAGGATGGAAAAGGCCCCTCCATTTGGGACGAGTTCACCCATTTCACGGACATCTGGGGTAACTCCACCGCGGGGGAGGTGGCAGACGTGGCCAGCGACGGCTACAATCGCTGGGCGGACGACGTGGGTGCGCTCGACTACCTCGGGGTTAGATCCTACTCCTTCTCCCTCTCCTGGTCCAGGCTGTTCCCAGACGGGAACGCCAAGGGTCGGCCAAACTCTGCAGCCGTGAAGCACTACAGCCGCCTGGTCGACGGGCTCCTGGAGAAGCGCATCCAGCCCGTCGTTACTCTGTACCACTGGGATCTGCCACAAGCCCTGCAGGAGAGACACGGAGGCTGGAGGAACGACACCCTGGTGGGGCTGTTCCAGGACTACGCTGCCTTCTGCTTTCGTACGTTTGGGAACAGAGTGAAGTACTGGCTCACGATGCATAACCCCTACCTGGTGGCCATGAACGGGTATGGCACAGGGGTCCACGCGCCAGGGGATCGAGATGCGCCCGCTGGGCCCATCACTGTGGCTCACAACCTGATCAGGGTAAATCACACTTGTGTTGGGGCGGTGCGGGATTGTTATTGGATCAATTGCCTAGTGCAGCCTGTCAGATAAACAATGAGCATGATGTCTGGTCAGACCGTCTTTGAACTTTGAACGTACAGTATGTGACGTTTATTACTGTATGTAGGTCAATAAGTGTTGAGATTGTTAAACAATATGTTACAAAACGTTACAAACTACAGTACGTTTACAATATATGTATATATACAGTATCTCACAAAAGTGAGTACACCCCTCACTTTTGTGAGATACTGTGTGTGTGTGTGTATATATATATATATATATATATATATATATATATATACATACTGTATATCTCAATACACTGATGAACTGACAATTTGCAAGTTAAATGAATCAAAGCGCATACAGTAATGTAATGCAAATGTGTGTCGCTTAAATAAAGCTTTGCAAACAGTAAAGAACAGAGAATATACTTATATTAGCATGGCTGCAGTTGCTTTTTTGTATTATGTGGGGTTTTGTGTTGGTCATATTTGTGGCCGATAATTGCACGTGAAGTAATTCGATGTGTGCGATTATAAACAAGACATTTTAAAATACACCGGTGTCAAAGTCCACCATGCAGTTGTGTGCTGGAGTGAATCTGACAGGAAGTAATGGAGATACGCTCCGTTAGTAATCAATCATGCCTTCACTTCTGTTGACATTGTGCATCTGCAGCATGCATTACATTCAAGACTGTCAGTGTACGTCAAGCACATGCGATCATTACATACTTTAGATAAGATGCTGCTGATTAATTTATATTTTTTATTTAATTTTCTTATGAAATGATTATGAAATGGTCCTCAATTGGTTATATAGTGTCCTGGAACTAAAACAATTCCCTCCCTATAGCTAGATATTGTCTATATATCACACACAATTGTGAGTATATGAGCTCTGTAGGGAGTAGTATAAATGAGTGTGAGCTCCTCAAATGCAACAGGGTACTGTAATTTCAAAACCAAAATACATATGTATTTGTGATTCTGGCTTCAATCACAAGAGACATTCAGGACACATATCAATGAGTGTACCTTTTACTAAAGGTCCCCTGTATTAAATGTTTACAATTTTGTTGTCATGAACCCAAAGGAGCTGATCTAATATTCAACTCTCTTAACATGTTATTACGGCAAAGAGGAACTTTGCCGGAAGTGTAATTAATTGTCTCTGCCCTAGCCTCCCACTCATGGTCAGATAGCCAATCAAGTTTGGAGATGTGGAGCACTAATTGAAGCACAATGTTCAGGGAGAAGCTGCTCAAAATGGAAACAGATAGGGCCTTTAAACCATGTATAAAATAACAGTAATAATGTATTTATGTCAATTATAGGCTCATGCCAAAGCATGGAACATCTATAACACCCACTTCCGCCCAAGTCAGAGGGGAGAAGTGTCACTAGTCCTGGGTTCCCACTGGGTCGTTCCTCCAGCAGGCCAGGTCACAGAGGCCAACGTGGAGCTCTGCCAGCAGTCCATCGAGGCTGTGCTCGGCTGGTTTGCCAACCCAATCTTTGGGGATGGGGACTATCCATCCTCCATGAGAGCCAGATATGGATCCCTCCTGCCAGAGTTCACTGCAGAGGAGAGGCTGTGGGTGCAAAAGTCAGCTGACTTCTTTGCTCTGTCCTTTGGGCCTAACAACCTCCGTCAGGTGCACAGCTCGGTCCAGTATGGGCAGAGCGTCACCTTGGACCTAAGGAGTGCCCTTGGCTGGGTGAAGCTGGAATACGGGGACCAGAAAACGCTGGTGGCAGAAGCAGGTTGGTTCTCTAAGAACACGGTGGGAAGGGAGGACACAATGGCCGTTCTCCTGATGAAGTGGTTTGTCAACCAGGCGTTACAAGGTGAGGAGGGAAATACGCAGGGGCAGCTGAGACCAAACAGTGAATTCAGTTATTTTTCAACACAATCAAATAAAATCACTTCTCTTGGTTTTATCGTTTTTATGTTCCAGCTATCAGGTTGGATGGTGTGCAGGTGTGGGGCTATATCGCTTGGTCACTGGTGGATGGGTTCGAATGGGATTCGGGCTACAGTGTGAGACGGGGTCTCTTCTACATAGACTTCAGTCAGCCTAATAGAACCAGGGTCCCAAAGACCACCGCTCAATACTACAAGCGTGTTATAAATGACAATGGCTTCCCTGCTGATAAGAATGCTAAGGAGATCGATGGTCATTTCCCCTGTGATTTCCACTGGGGTGTCTCTGACTCCACCCTACAGGTTATTAATAATATATTAATAATACATCATAATTATTCACAATTAATAATAATAATAATAATAATAATAATAATAATAAAAAAACAATTACATATACATTTCAATAATGTCAATAAATTACATATATTTATAATCATATCACTGTAAGAAAAACATGCTAGGAACATTTTTAATTAGTGAGATATCACTATAATTTCAAAATACCAAAAAGCTATTTTTAAATGTACGTTCAAGGCATCTTAATCAACGTGTACTGACGTCTCTGTCACCATAGGTCCAGCTCACGCCCTTCTCACCTCAGTTCACGGACCCGCGCTTGTACGGCTGGAACCTGACGGGGGATGGCATGTTGCGACCCATCCAGGGGGTCAAGCTCCGCACCCGCACAACCCAGTGTACAGACTACCTGGCCATCCACAGTCATGTACGCCTGTTTGCATCTACCGGGGCGTCCCACTATTGCTTTGCCCTCAACTGGTCCCTGGTTCTACCCCACGGAGACCTCTCCAATGTGAACACAGAGGTGCTAAGGTAGATACACTGTAGGTTATACACACACACACACACACACACGCATATAGAGTTTGCTGGTGGAAAACATATTATAGTATTAAATAATTCAGGTATATAATTCATAATAAAACTTATTCAGGGTGACTGATAAAAAGCATGAACTTGTTATTACCCAACTCTTGTGCTCCCGCCTTCCACCGCACGTGCACATGCACACGCACACGCACGCATTCACACACAAATAACGGAGTATGCAAATACAAACAGACGTTCTTCACTCATTCTTTTATGTTACTATGTCTGAAAGGTACTACCGTTGTGTCTTGACTGAGCTCCATAAGCTGGACTTGAAGGCTGTCGTCACACTTTACAGCCCCACGCAGAGAGCCTCCTATCTGGGCCTACCGGCTCCGCTTCATGCCTCTGGAGGTTGGCTGAACCAGAGCATTGCCGAGGCCTTCCAGGAATACGCAGCGCTCTGCTACCGGAAGCTGGGCTCCCTGGTACAGCATTGGATCACCATCAGCGAGCCCAACAGACTGGTGGATATGTATCCTAAAGACGGAGAGCAGCATCAAGCTGCCCATAACCTCATTCTGGCCCACACAAAAGCCTGGCGACTGTATGACAGGGAATACGCTAGCCTACAGGGGGCACTGGTGTCACTGGCTCTCCATGCTGACTGGGTAGAACCTGCCAACCCGTTCTTGGAGACCGACGCGGCTGCAGCGCAAAGATTCCTTCTCTTTGAGCTCGGGCGCTTCCTCGACCCATTGCTAGGGAGTGGACACAAGGAGGGTGTTGTGGAGGAGGACTACCCCAAAGAGATGAAGGTGTACCTGGAAGAGAGAGGGCGGGCGACGGGGTTCCCTGGATCTCCGCTGCCTAGTTTCACAGAGAAGGAAAGGGCCGAGCTCAAAGGTGCTCTGGGTTTCATAGCGCTGAACCACTACACTACTTGCTTGGTATCACAGGCACCACCGCCCAACGCGCAGCAACCGCATGCTCCCGGTCACGGCTGCCAGTTTTTCAACGATCCCACGTGGCCCACGTCGGGCATGAAATATGCTGTGGTGCCCTGGGGTCTCCGGAAGGTGCTGGGCTGGGTGACAGAGCGGTATGGAAGGGCCCTTCCTGTCATTGTCACCGCCAGTGGGGTGTATGACCAGGCTCCAGTGGAGGACAGACTCAGGCAGCAATACCTCAAGAGTTACCTGCAGGAAGCTCTGAAAGGTGAACCGCTACTTATTTACACTTTTCTGCTGCTGTGCCTCTTAAAAGGTATAGTAAGTAATTCTGTAGAAAGCGGGTTGATATCTGAACTTGGTCAAAACAAAAAACACCTCTGGCTTCAATGCCATAAGGTGCTCCCTCAGAAGCTCTGTGACACACATTGGAAGTGCAATGCAAAGGATATGATTTGGTTGTGTGAGTTCTGCACCACTTTGTGTGTTCCTATTTATGAAGCCAGGCTGTGTAGAAGTACCAGATTATTTGGTAAACTGGTAAAATACTGTAGTGGACTGAGAGGAGATATTTGGTGAATTTTACCAAAAGTGTATTTAGCTTACAATTGCTTTCTCTACCTTTTAGAGTGGTAAATGTGGTGAGTATTTTAAAACCTCATGTTATGTGTCACTCTGCACACACATATGCACATCATTGTGTTGTCATTACACATTTTCACAAGCTACAACCCTCTTGTCAATAATAAATCACTTTACAACTCGTTTAACCGATTGTATTGAGGTTGCACAGGCATAAACGCAGTTTCAGTTCAACAGGCACAACAGGTTTAAACGGGTTTAAACTAATTGTAAAGTTCAAACATTATGAGAAGCCTTATACACTATAAAAAGAGATTTGATGGAACACTAAACATTTTATTGTGACTTTTTGTCTGCAACGTGCACCTGCATTTATCCTTAGATTAACTTTTAAAAGTTAAGAATGCCAGATGAATGTGTTTTGTTAGTAGAGTACAGTACATAGTATTTATTAAAGAGAGGGTGAATTATTAGATTATCTATTGACCATTTTACCATTCCTCGCCATTTTGTCTGTTTGTCTCCAGCACGGCAGATAGATGGAGTCAATCTGCAAGGATTCTATGTGTGGAATCTACAGGATCGACACAGCCCTCAGTTTGGCCTTTTCAGCTCACCCCATCACCATTCCAAGGCCAAAGCCTCCATCAAAACCTACCAGGAGATCATCCGCCACAGTGGTTTTCCTAAAGACAACTCCACCCAACCCTGCAAGTCCAGTGTGCTGTTGGAGACTTGTACTATATGTCCACAGCTGTTCAGGAATAAACCCTTGCTGGTGTTCGGAGCCTTCCTTCTAATGGCAGCTGTTGTTCTGGCAGTGGTTGTCATCATCAACATCATCCTCACTAGGAACAAGCAAAGCAGAGGGAGAGGGAGGAGGAGGAGAAGGATAAACAGGGAGATGAAGAAGCCTATATGCTCTGGTGGTGTTAAGTGTCAGCCGTGGGAGATGAGGGCAGTGCACAGTGTAGCAGACAAGCTCTGTGTGGTTCATTGCTAGCTAGGCATTCTGCTACGTAGACGTTATGTCATCGTCAAATACCTGCTTCTTTACAATTGTGTCATCAGTATTAGTCCAAATCACTGCTGAAGGAAAGTGGGTTCATCCATTTCACTGCCAATTATTAAACTTTAACATAATGGCTAGATACTAATATCTAAATACTAAGGATAATTAAGTAGGGTATGTATATATTTAGTTTGATATAGTATAATAGAAAGGTAATATGTATATATTGTTTCTGCCAAAAACATAATAGTCACTCAGTTTGGTTAACTAAATACATCATCTAAAGTCTAACGTATTTTTTGTGAACGCTAATAGCTTTGCAATCATTTTACAAAATGTAACTAGCCTATTGTCAATCCCACGTATGTAACTTGAACAGTAAGATACCGGCTACAGCACCACAAACCACATCTCCCTTTAATTAGCGTAGACGTTTCCTTGAGAAATGGTGCCCCCTAGTGTACATATTGTATTTGTGGTTCTCTGCCTAAGTTCTCGATTGCTCTGTATCCTGCGATTCGCACAACAACGCTGATTGTGTGAAAACACTTTCACACAATATTGACATTATCCCACCATTGTTTGTCAAGCTACAGAAGTAGAAATTTATTAAAAATGAATTCAACTATTGCACAATACAATATTTGTAGTTTACTGCTTATTACTACCCACCACAATATGAACCTGTAAAATGTGTAGAGCATTAGATTGTATAGCACTAGCCTATATTAGGCCTAACAGTAAATTACCATAAGAGGGAAAGCAATTCACTCATTAATCTTCCGTGATTATTCTCATATTATTGTTGTGAAGATAGCATGTCCATTATTATGGAAATTATGAATTATGAAATTATTCTGATTTATTTTAATATTCGTTGCCCACTTACATTTGTATTTTACAATACAATTACAATTTAAGTAACTGACATGACTATTTACTAGTTTCGAGCTTTTCTCCGTTATTACAGCAGGATGTGAGCAGTGAACACAGTACAGTGTAGGCTGTACCTACATTATATTACTACGTGTTCACTGTCGTAGACCTGAAAACCCTTTTCAATCAATATTATAAACATTCATGACACGTAATACAGCGTAGGCTGCTGCACCTACATTATATTACTACGTGTTCACTGTCGTAGACATGAAAACCTTTTTCAATCAATATTATAAACATTAATGATACGCAGTGTTGCAAGCGTACTGGTCATAGCAAAAACAACCAATGACAGAAAGCATCGAGGAAAGCAACTCAAATCACGTGACCCGAATTTTCCCTAGATCATTGCGTTGCATGCAGCCAGTCGGTATTAAAATGTTTTCTGAAGCACCTATGACAGTTTTTTGTGTTGTCACATTTTAGAAATAAGACGCCCATGACCACAAGCTATTTTTAAAGTATTATTTTATGTAACAGATCGTCGGAACTGACGGCGTGCGCGGAAGCAAGCTTGCGGTGTTGTTTTTGTGCGCCGTTTGAAAAAGACGGAGCGAAAGTGCGAGACGAGCTAGCTAGTCAATTCGGACGGCTGACGCTGAGCGAGGCCCGAACCGGACAGACACGGGCAAACATGGCCAATATCGCTGTTCAAAGGATAAAACGGGAATTTAAGGAGGTCCTTAAAAGTGAAGAGGTTTGTTGCCGGCCATGCCATTTGCTGGTTTCTAATATGAGTGCGAATGCACGCTGTGTGACATGTTTATTTAGCTAATGTTAGTTAGCATGCCAGGTAAAACAGGTTGGCAATCATGTAAGCAGTAGCCAGAAGCTGACACTGCACTGCTCCACACGTGTGAACAGAGGAACTCTATACCATTAATACAGCCTAGGTCCAAAATATACTGACTCACAGAGAAGATGTCAATATAGCCAGTAAAGTACAATATCCTGTTCTACTGAGGTGACAGCTAAGCGAGCTAACGCTAGCCAGCGGTGTGCTAGCGTGTCAACTTCTGCTGCATTGGCAGGAATTGGAGTTTGAAAACAAGCAAGCTAAACACCTCTCCCGCTTAAGCTGAAATCGCTTCGTTGCTGCAAGCTCTCTCTCTCTGACTTTCAGACAAGCAAAAATCAGATAAAGGTGGATCTCGTGGATGAGAACTTCACAGAATTAAAAGGAGAGATAGCAGGGCCACCTGATACGCCGTACGAAGGTGAGAACAGCAGAGGTTGGCCTACACGGGTAAAACCGTCTTTATCTTCATCTATTGGTTCTACATTATAGTCTTTTTGTCTGTATAATATATAACACAATACTGTGAAAAACTGTTATTGGGGATAAACCTCGTTTTATGGAGTAGTAAGATGTTATTGCATTAGGCCTGTGTTGAGGTACGGTACTTGTATATTGTGAACGTTAAAGCTCTCCTGTAATTCAGGTTTTTGTTTCTATATCTTTTCATAGGAGGTAGATATCAACTAGAAATCAAAATTCCAGAGACATATCCATTCAACCCACCAAAGGTATGAGTATGTTGCTGTTTGGCAGTTTTCTGTAATCATGAACAGTCCTTTTGTGTTTATCCATGACATAACCTCCCAACCTCCTCGCTTTTCATTCTTCCACCAGGTGCGGTTTATCACTAAGATCTGGCATCCGAACATCAGCTCAGTCACAGGTGCAATATGTCTGGACATTCTCAAAGACCAGTGGTGAGTTGTTGTTGTTTTTTCTCAGCATTCTACATATTGTTATCCAGCTGCCAATTAAATACATAAGCAATTAAGTATTATTAATAGCCAGGGTGCCCTTACTAAACTGTACCCTGACATTAGGAAATGGGTTATATGTGCTACCCAAACCAGTGTTTCTATGATTGATTACTTATTGTGATCTTATTAGAGGAATGTTCTACAGTACTGCTTAAACCATTACACATTTAATACTGTTAATGTTTTCTTCATTTGTCAAAGTATGTTTTGTGTCCACCTTTCTGCTGCTCACATACACTGTGTACGCTGTACAAATGAGGCTGAAGAGCGTTTTTTTTTATGGTTTATAAATATTGCAGGATAACAGATGACAAACTTACCCCTCCTTGTGCTTTGCAATGTATTTTGACCAGCAAGTGTACTGTAACATTATGGAATCATTATGCATTGTCTTTTATATTAAAAGTCATACAGTTTGTGCTTTAAGTGTGCTTTAAACTTTGACATGTGATTCAACAGGGCAGCAGCCATGACACTGAGGACTGTGCTCCTGTCATTACAAGCCTTACTGGCAGCTGCAGAACCAGATGACCCACAAGATGCAGTGGTAGCCAATCAGGTGTGTGCAAAACAAAATGTGCAAAAACACAAGGCGCTACTAATCTATACAAGTGTTGAGATGAAATTATGCATCCATTGAACCCTTTGGCACAGGTGTGTCAGACTGCATGGAGTTTTAAATGCATACATGTTTTCAATGTCATTGGTTATTTGTATATTGTTTTTTGCAACAATTTTAGCAAGTATTTTATCTCAAAGTTATAATATATTAATGTGACTTTCAGATTGTATAAATTCTGATCAGATGATTCTTTTAAAACAATTTTTTTTTTTTAATTTTATATGTTTAGCCTTTAACGGTTTGTCTCCTTTTATTTTAATATTTTCTAAACAATTACTTACTCTTATGCATTGAATAGATGCTGAATACAAGTTTGATCTGCTTCTGTTTCCATGCATTATTCACACAGTATAAGCAAAACCCAGAGATGTTCAAACAGACAGCCAGGCTTTGGTCTCACGTCTACGCAGGTGCTCCTGTCTCCAGTCCAGAATACACACGGAAAATAGACAAACTCTGTGCTATGGGCTTTGAAAAAGTGAGTTTCTTGTCATAAAATATCCTGCATACTAATAGCTTGGGGTGTGGAAGGAAAAAAAAAAAACACAACTGTGTTTTGATTTCTGTCCACAGAATGCAGTAATAGTGGCTTTGTCATCAAAATCTTGGGATGTGGAGACAGCGACGGAGCTCCTGCTCAGTAACTGAACCCTCTCGTCCTCCCGTTGTCACCCAGTCTGTCTCCCCCTCCACCCCAGCATTCACACACGACAACCGCCACTTTTGTCCCTGTGTCTGAAGTGTCCTCTCTTTTTATGGTGGACTATTCATCTCCGCACATCCTCAGTTTACCCACCCTGACCCTGCACTACACAAGTTCCTCGGAGCTCCAGTCATGTTGGTTTCGTTTTAGTCATACAACATTCCACTCTACAATCAGATAATGCCAATAACCCCAACCCCCTCTTTTTTAATGGAGGTTAATGCCAGTTGCCATTGCCCATTCACACAAATAAATTGCCCAATTCACCAGCTGTGTCCAAGTATAGTAGACTATCAGTGGCTTATGCTCGCCTATGCAGTGCATTTACATTCAGTTGTGAAAACCTAGTTTGGGGGTTGGGGGAGTCGAGCAAAGTTGGAAGGCTTTTTTTGGACCCAATTGTGATTATTTAATTTTAAATACACAGCATGTAGGTTTTTATGCACAGTGGCAACTCCCATTATTACCCAGGTGTTCCCTGACTGACTGTCTTGAGAGATCCAAAGCCCCTTCGTCCCCCTTCCCATCTGCTCACAAACCTGTAAGTGACCCATTTTATTTTAAACAAACATTTGGATCAGACCACATGCAGGAATACACTTGGAATCCTGTTTTTAAAACTGAAAGTAAACACTCAAATTGCTGTTCACACAATCTAGGTCCAGATGGAATTAATTCAGATTTTGAATAATATTGCATTAGCTGAACTGCAACAAGTCATCTGTAAATAAAGGTAAAAATATGTGTAAATTACTCTTGGCTTCGTCATGTTTTGCCTTTTACATGCCATTCACTGCACTTTAATTTGTTTTTATAAACTAATGGCTAATAACTAATATAAAACTGCCACGCAACAATGTAAACATCAACGAGTTTTTTTTGTGTGTAGCCTACCTGTATTACAAATGGACTGCTCCGCGATTAGTCTTAATTCAAATTAATACTCAACAAGATGCATGCTACACAAACTAAATGCCTGTAGCCTACTTAAATAGGTTAAAAGCGAAAGTAGAAAACTAGTTAAGTTGGGATATTAAAGTGTAACTGCACCCTAAATTGTATTTTCAGTTGTAAACTAAATACGACTGCATTGTGACGAGACACAAATGATTGTGTTAATTTTGACAATTCCCGTTTTTATACAAATACATTTTATGTGTTGAAAATCGAAACTAGGTTTCATGGCGTGCTTTGACGCAACTCGTCGTGAATAGCCTACCGAGCTAACAAGGTGATGCAAGCATTGATGCACTGCAGTGCCATGTCCATATTTAACAGTGAAACACTGGCATGCACGTATAACATATGGCCTGTGTTGGCTAGCATGCTGTGCCAGGGCTGAGCCTTCCAAAAACGTCATCACACGTACAGGAGAGAGGCGGCACACGGGAGCAGATAGCGCCGCATGAGTGCTGTAAAACGTTAAGTGTGTGTGGTGTTGTAGTATTTGTATAAGTTAGTGAATAGTGGCCGCGCTCATATGGCAGCATTTGCTATGAAGATGCGGGTTAAGCCGGCCTCGGGTTTCCTCCTGGCATATAAAGTGACAAAAGCTCGTTTTGTAGCTCTCCTGTCCACTTGATGTAGCCTATCCCGTTTGGCAGGCCTCCAAGCCTCCATCGCAGAGAAATATAAATCATGGCTGCTGAGAGAAAGTGCTGCGTCAGCTGTGTCTATTGCTAAATTACAAAAATGGTCTTAGGCCTCCAGACTCGTGTATTCACATTGGTTTAGCTTTCACCTAAAATGCATTTGAGTACGGTAGATTACTAAGCATACGTTTCAATGTTTCAATAATTAAAAACAAAACCACGTGATTCGTTGATGCCCAACTTAATTCTGTGGATATGGCTGATCTACTATCACCTGCGCGTCAGCTGTAATACAGGGCCTGTAAGCCCACCTGCCAGGGGCTTGACTGGCAGCTGAATAGCCCGGTGTGTGGTGAGGCGATGATTCGAGGGCATCTAGTTTCCCTTGGTCTGTTAGTGCCATGCGATAGCCTGGTTTCTATTGCATTTATATGCAGACACGCTGGCTACTTTGCCAAGCAGTAAGCGCTGCCTTGAGCGCTAGGCAGACAAACGGAAACAGTGCCCTACTGTTAGTATCAGCAAGTATCAGTAATTGAGTTCAATTGGGGTTGAAAGGGCGCGATGAAGACCCAATGGGAAGGGTGTTGAACTCGGAATATTTCATGTTTGTTGAAATTACATTGGAGTTTTTCTAAAATGGAGAAGCTGGTTCCAGTCATCTGCCTGGTAATGCTGCTACTTGAAGGTGCGTTAAGACAATGCCAATGCATACGACGTTGTTGTCATTTTAATTAATGTGTTCGCCAATTCTATAGCGATATTACTACATTGGCAACATTGTAGATATGTATTTACTAAAGAGTTGGTGTTCGTCAGAATGCTTTACATCTGTGCGTAATTACGCACAGACTGCGCCTCGCCATTCGGAACATACTGAATATTGTTGTGGAACTTGTCTTAAACAATCTTTTGTTTGTACAGTTGACCTGTGCTGTCTGTGAACGGTTCTTTTAAATCACAGTTTCAGCAGTATTTTAATGTTAGGTATGTAATGTAGGCTACCAAAGATGAGCTTACATTATAATACATCTGCCACTAAAGTTTATATTAGTAAAATAAAGTGCCACATTTCCATCTATTGTAAAAACAAGCTCTCTAAACAAGCCTGAAACTAATTATAATTCACACCTGTCTCTCTCTCAAGTGACATATTCTGCTCAGGGCCATTATGCTCAGAAGCTATTGAATGATTTGATGGAGAACTACTCCAATGCCCTCAGGCCAGTGGAAGACACTGACAAGGCCCTCAATGTCACCCTACAGATTACCCTATCCCAGATCAAAGACATGGTGGGTGCCTCCTCGAGGATACTTTATTGTGATTGGTGTTTGTGTAATTCAATGCATCTTGTCCGCTATGTAATGCTACTGAGGTGTAAGCAGTCCAGACTATATTCAGAAGCTAATCAGAATTCAAATAGTTTTTTTTATTTATCATTGACTTAATTGGAAGCTAAAGGTATGAATCAAAATCATCTTTAAACAACCCTGTAAAACCTATTTTAGGCCAACGAAAACATCACTTAACGCTCCAAAAAACACATTTGCAATTTTTTTTTTTTTTTTTTAATACTACATTTACATAGCCAATAGGATATATTGTCTTCCCATTGATAGTAAATGTTGTTTTTGGAAACATTTGTAAATGTGTATACTGGAGAGCTAACTGATGTTGTATATTTATCTCCTCGGGTCTTACAAGGTTGTTGTAGCCCTATTGGATTCAAACTGAAAAACTATTTTAGTCTATGTTATAATGGATTATATAATACAATTCTGCTGTTCTGAAGACAAACAAAGCTTGGGGAGTTTAATATATAGTCTTTCTTTTAATGTTATGTTGTTTCCCAACCATTTCAGCAGCAGAGACAGACACACTAAGCCTACTACTAGCCAGACATCCTACTGTACTAGTCTGCTGTTAGTCACTCAGCTCATGTTACTGCTTTGGCTCAGCGGCCAATTTCTCATTGCTTGTGCACGCGCGTGTTTGTGTTGATGAAAACATTACGTGCATAATCCTTATGTTATACAGAATATTTGAATTTCAGCCGTACTGACTGCAAATTCTCCGTGACATCTTTTATGTTAATGTAATCCAACCAATTCAATATGCATGCAAAGTCATCACTCCGTCACTACATGCGATCAAGTGTCGGACTACAGTATAGACTTTAGAGGTTTCCCAGACAGGGTTTAAATTAGGCCAAGAGTAGGCCTTAATCTAGAATAGTTCATGATTGCTTAATAAATGGCTTTCTGAAACACAGACTAATAAGAGATTACAACACCTTCGATCTATGAAGTCTTGAACTACATTAATCTAGATCCAGAACCAGCAACCTTTAGAGAACATACCGCATGGGATATATATGATGAGGGATCATACAACAACAACAACATACAACACCCACTGTCACCAAGCAATATTCCCTTATGATCTCCTCTTTCAAACTGAGAATACAGAGATGAGTTAAAGAAAATCCGTGAATCTAGAGTTGCACCTTTCCAACGTGCAACAAAATTTGAAAACTGTAACTGTAGAGTGCATACACCTTGGATATTTATGGAAAACCAGTTTTTGCAGTTCCTGTATTCCTTATAAATTTGAGTAGAAGGACATTTTATGGTAATATGGGTCCCGTCTAAGGACTCCTGGGAAGTTCCCATATTCATAGAATTGCACCTTGTAGTTTGCCTGGGTTGTAGTATCAGGAAAGTGTATGTACTGTCTTCTCAATTCACAAATAGCCATGCATAGCCTGTGAATAATTTTACATACTGTTCACTGACACTGCATAAATCCCCAATTTCTCTGTGAAAAGTGCCACATGCCAAAAACCGTAAAGTTATGAGCACCTGCAGAGAAATTGATGCAGACAGTCCTCTGGGTAACAGATGAAAGGATGGGTTCCAAAAGTGAAATGATCATTTACTTTATGCATTCGAAAACGATCTCGAAAACTAATTTAATCAAAGCATTGCAATGGGTCACTTCTGTCAGCAAGAGCTTGCCTAGCTGGTGGTACGCATTGATCTTCGTTTAACATACTCCAAGTAATCCATGTGTCTTCTTTAGCAAACATTAATCTGAAGTTAAACCGGCCTCCTGGGAGGTTTTATTTAAACCTTTAGTCCTGCAGTATCTCTAATCTTCATTCAGGAACTCAGATTTCAATTAGTCTGCATTAAAAGGCATATTAAATCTAGGAATAGCCTTAATCTCTGTCTGGGAAACCGCCCCTCGATGTTCGTTTGGACGGTTAGGGACAGAACTGTAGAGTATAGGTTTGTGTGGTGAAAGTTGTGCAGGCCTATGTTTGCGCGAGCCTCCCGTTACCACCAAGGGGCAATGCGCTTTGTGATTCGCCGCTTTGGCCAAGCATGACGACTTGCGTCACGTTCTGGCAGTGACACTGAACCACCCCTCTCCCACCCCGAAACCAGACAGCTAGACGATCTATTCATCCACCTGATATTGACAGCTGGGTCTTGATTTCAGCTGCTCCGAGTGCTGCTTCTCCGCCTATACGTAATGCTCACAGTGTTAATGCATAATGAGCGCGGGTGGGGGGGCGCGCCTGAACCTTTGTCAGCCGCACGCATTGCCGCTGGCCTTCATCCACTTGGATCTTTGCATGGCACCGCTTGTACGCGGCTACACGCCTGCGTAATACGTGTGTCCGTTCCTCCTGCGCAGGACGAGAGGAACCAGGTCTTGATCGCCTACCTGTGGATCCGCCAGACGTGGTACGACACATACCTGAAGTGGGACAAGGAAGATTACGACGGCCTGGAGGTCATCCGCATTCCCAGCAGTCTCGTGTGGAGGCCTGACCTCGTCCTCTATAACAAGTACGCCCGTACGTCTCATGCACAACACTGCCATGCGTGACGTGCACTCATACACACACACAGCTGTTACTGACAGACATTTCACCTATGGTGGGCACATGCACATACGCACGCACGCACGCACACACACAGTGCACTACACATAAGCCGTAGCCTTTGAATTAATTGAAAGAGCCTTCCAGAATAGTAATCCCTTTTAAATATATTTTTAACATGTCATTTTCCTAATAAAGCATTAGTGGTTGTATTAAGTGAGAAACAATCACATGCGGTAGATATAGAGAGAGCTATCAACTACATTATATACGTATTTATTTGATCTCCTCCCGCCCCTATAGGGCAGATGACGACTTCTCAGGGCCGATGGACACCAACGTGGTGCTGCGCTACAACGGGGAGATTACGTGGGACGCGCCCGCCATCACCAAAAGCTCCTGTGTAGTCGATGTTTCCTACTTCCCCTTCGACAGCCAGGAGTGTAACCTTACCTTCGGCTCCTGGACTTACAATGGCAACCAGGTAAAGTACTGTAGACCAGCTGCAGAATGGTATAGTGCACGTCTTTGTGCATAACTACACTTACGCTATACAGACTTCATTGGCTTCTCGACCTCATAGCTCTAATTATTTTCATCGCAAAGCAGCTTGCTAATGCCAGGTACACAGTAACACCACTTTGAAGACGCAGTAGAACAGTAGAAACAGATACTGTAGCTAGTTGATTTGCAGACCCAGGTCAGGGTTAGGTCGCCCTCAACGGTCCATTGGCTGTAATTACAGTGTTTTTCAGACAAGAGGCCCCTTCTTTCTGCCTTGCATGGTCATACATTTTATATTAGAACCACAAATACAGTAAGCCGCTTTATGTTCAGAAGAGAGATTGGTGCTCTTTACATAGCGGTAATTTTTCTAACATGTAAAACTCCTAAAAGAAAAACATATCAATGGATTCACTGTATCATACTCTCTCATTCAAACAATTGAACGGAATATACAGCCTACATGGCTTTAATTGTATATGTGTTTGTCTGTCCCATACTGCTCGGGTTAGAGAGCGAACACGTTAGCAAGGGATGCCAAAGCCCAAGTGTTCATGTACGTATACCTACCGGCATGGCCGCCGTTACACACGGCCCTGTCTGCCACAGGTGGACATCACCATGGCGATGGACAGCGGCGACCTGTCCGACTTCGTGGAGAACGTGGAGTGGGAGTGCCACGGCATGCCGGCCACCAAGAACGTCATCATGTACGGCTGCTGTTCGGACCCCTACCCCGACATCACCTACACGGTGCTGCTGCAGCGGCGCTCCTCCTTCTACATCTTCAACCTGCTGCTGCCCTGCTTCCTCATCTCCTTCCTGGCGCCGCTGGGCTTCTACCTGCCCGCCGACTCGGGCGAGAAGGTGTCCCTGGGGGTGACGGTGCTGCTGGCGCTCACCGTGTTCCAGCTGATGGTGGCCGAGAGCATGCCTCCCTCCGAGAGCGTCCCGCTCATAGGTGGGTCTGATTCGCTCCCTCCCTCCCTCCCTACGGACAGATGCAATGGATCAGTCCATCGGTTGTGCCAAAGGGGTCCATTGACAGCATAGGTCAATATAGCTGATAGTCCTGTGTTTATAGGTGTGCAGTGTGCACCAACCACTGCTGTTGGAAAAATGGATGTAATTGTTCTGTGAATGTTAAACACCACATTGTAAAACCTTTCAGAACTTAAAATGATTAAATAAGGATTTTCACTGAGTAAGTACCGGTAAATCATTCTTAATCTAAGCAATTTAGTCTCGTCAAATATATTGTAAAAAGTTCAGTATGATTTTAATACTTAATACAAGACAGACACTTTTTTGCAGTGTGTTATATTAGGCCTAATCAGCCTTAAATACTGTATCAAAACAGGCATTGATCCATATGAATATCCACACGTTAAAAAGGACAAAAATAGTGAATCTCTTTTGCCACTAAGTATTGATAGACTTTAGCTTGTGTTGTCTGACCAAAGAAGGGTGGTGTATTGATGGTAAAATGGGTAGGGAACAAGTACAGATGTTATTGCTATTGTATTCAGATCACAAATGCTTCTAATCTCTCTGTTTGCTATGCTTTTCATACATGCACATCCACGCACATAGACAGCCTTGAGGCCCTGACACCTCGACATAATCAAGGCAACGCTCTAAGATCTCTAAGAACATAACCGGTTGGAACTGGTTCCTGACCTGAGTCACTTCCTAACCATTGAGCATGTGCTCCCAAAGAATTGACATATTTCCTATCCTCACCGTTTATTGTTACACAGGAAAATACTACATCGCTACGATGACCATGGTCACAGCTTCCACGGCTCTCACTATCTTCATCATGAACATCCACTTCTGTGGCGCTGAGGCTAAGCCGGTCCCGCACTGGGCCAAGGTCCTCATCATCGACTACATGTCGAAGATCTTCTTCGTTTACGAGGTAGGCGAGAACTGCACCTCCTCCTCCTCGTCCCAGGACCACGAAGGGGGCCACAACTTCAAGACCCAGGCTAACGGTAAAGCAGGGGGTAACAGGGGCCGGGGGGAGCAGACATCCAGCAGATACCCGAGGCCCCAGACGCCCAAGCCCCAACACCAGCCCCGGGTGAAGGCCCAACACAACGTCATCACCAGGGAGGAGGCCAACCACCTCTCCACCTTCGCTCCTGGCCGCTACCAAGACTCCAATGTAAACATTCCCATAGGAGACTGCTGCACAGTGGACCCCAACGTCCCCTGTTGCCCCGACGACCAGAAGCCTCCGATCCTCTGCCCCACCGTCACCTTTGGCCCCTGCGTGTTCTGTAGCCACGGCAACGGCATCCCTGGTGTGGACGCCAAAGTGGTGCGGAACGTGGAGTACATCGCCAACTGTTTCCGCGAGCAACGGGCCACGTGCGCCAAGGGGGCGGAGTGGAAGAAGGTGGCCAAGGTGATGGACAGGTTCTTCATGTGGATCTTCTTCATCATGGTCTTCCTCATGAGCATCCTCATAATGGGCAGGGCACCGTGACTGAGAGCACCTGCTTGTACTGACCGCCATTGTCTCACCTCTGGGATGAATGGTCATTGGTCAAATGAATGCTTGAGGGAAGAGATTTAAAATTAAACCCTCTTTTATATATATAAAGGCCGGATATAGGCTTGTGGTTATTTGTGGTCGACTACAGCCTAAATGTTGTGGGTTCTATCCCTGACATGTCCGGTCCTACTTGTAAGCATTCTTGTAGCATTCTCCTACTTGTAAGCAAGATGTCTCCTATCTTCTCCATAATACTTGTATTAAGATGCTTTGGATATAAAATACATCTGCTATGTGACCTAAATGTAATGGAATTACATTTTCATTTGGAAGTATTATTAAAGTGATTTAATGGCTTACGAAATGTACCATGAGTTTCTTTTTTTGGGCGTCCTCATGGTTTGATTTAACAAATAGTATTCCACCTTCCATAAAACGAGAACCGCTATTCGATCTGCAACTACATTTCAATATGCTGATATCACTTATTTATAGTGTAATAAAGTATATTTGCTTGTGAAATTGTTATTTATATGCCCATTGTTCATGTACGCCATGTTCTTTGGTTTCATGCAATACTTCCACCACTCATCCAGTGCACAGTGCAGCCAACTAAACATATAAGTCATTAGTAACACTGTCATCATGGCCTTTACAGACTTTGTCATCTCACCACTCAATACAGTACACTAGTAAGATGATCTGCACTTAAAATATGACCAGCGGAGACTTCCCATGTCTTATTAACCAGTGTGAAATCAGATGCCCGGGGAGCATGCACGCACGCACGCACGCACGCACGCACGCACGCACGCACGCACACACACACACAGTGCATACTCGGAATGCACAGAACCGGAATCATTTGCCTGTTCAAAATCATGCAGTGAATAGTTAATCACAGAGCTTTGTTTCTGCCCTGACATCTGGATGGTGCCTGGATAGGTAAGGTAATATGGATCATCAATAATGTAACAGCAGCACGCATGACCCAAGAAATCATTACAAAACAGACATTTTTTACCTTTGCCTATAACCCCAAAATGATGTGTTGAACTGCTGAAATATTTATAAAGTTGAATATAGAAAATGTAGTCGCCTAGACAGGGACCTTATTATAGATACTATACTGTACATACAATTATTATTATTAAAGACGGGATTTTAGACATTATAGTTTCTGTCAAGCCATCTGGAATTGTTATCAAGTGTGCGCCACTTCAGATTAGTTTCAGCAATACCTCATATTCCCAAAAGAGGGCGCGTCTCTTCCACTATATTATGTCAAATGATGCTGGGCGGCAAACGCCTTCAGAGGTGCACGTCTTTGAATTTGTTTTTGCCTGCTCGCTCAGTGCTCACATTTCCTGGCTGCATTATTGAGTCAGATTTCACCCTCAAGAGTTCCTAGTTAATTGTGATTCTTCAAGTTCTCCCGAATCCCCAATATGTTGTATAATTGCACCGTTTTGATAAATCTTCCCACATAAATCTGGACACATACCAATCTCGAAGTCGTCAGTCATATTTCCTGAGCAGACAGACTGAAGATTAACGTTGTTGAGCATCGGGCCTCTACAGCGGGTAGCAGACAAAAAATAGGCCGATGATCCATCATTTTTGATCCTCCGTCCCCAAAGTGACTGTCACTGAATCTACATATAGATACTCTGGGGAGGCCATGGGCACTGCTCGCGTTCCTTTAGTGCTTCAGTGAGCCGCAGGGCCCATGGTGGTCACCCCCCGAAGACATCTCAAAATGGTGGTCACCCCGAAGACATCTCAAAGTAATAAAGAATAATGTAATTACATAGGTAGGAACTGTCGAGGAAGGAACTGCTGAGGAAATTGACAGCTGCCATTGTTTTACCCGCGATATGTTCTCAATCCACTGGAAGATAAAGACAAACCCGAAACTACAGGTGTAGGCTACTCATAATTAACGCGTTAAGACTTAACAGCTCTATTTGGCTGGACGTAGCCTATATGTGTTGTCGATAGCACGTATAGCTGCATTTTGAATACATTAAATATAATATAAATAGACCTACCTCAACGCCCCCCCCCCCCCCCCCCAATCACCTATAGCCAGCCTACTCAACCTCTCAGATAATTAACCTATTGTAATTATCTGAATAAACATTTTATTTATAGCCTGATATGATCCGCTATATTTTCATCTGACATAATACACTAAACCAATTTACGGAGGTGCAAAGTGGGAGATGATAATAAATGTCCAACAGGACCTTGCCCGCCAGCAGGCGAACATTTGCATAGTTACCATAGTGATGCAAGCACACTGGTCCATATGTTACGAAATACATTTAGTTTCGAGTCAGGTAACATATCCTGGTTAAACTGTCCCACTGTGTTATTTCCTGTAATTTCAGAGGGAAATTAGGAAGCCTATTTAAAAGTGATTAGGACTGTGTTGTAGCCTACAGTGCAGACATGGGTGCAGACCATTAGTGCAGACCATGGGTGCAGACCGTGCAGACCTGTTGCGTCAGAGAGGAGTCAGATTTGTTTGTTTGAAATTGGCGAAATTTCTACTTTTTTAAAATGTGTCAATAGTTTAGTGCACCAAGCCAATGAAACATGTAAATACACCGCGATATTCGCCGTTTGGAAATATGACGGCTCCGGGATCTTCTTTCCAAGGTAACGTAGCCTACCCTACTGCAAATTGACAACTTGTTTTTGGTCGATAAAGTGTATGTAGCCTACTGTAGCCAAGTGTGCCAAGCCTATCTGTCTTAATACTACAGTATAGCCTATTCACTGGTATGCTATCTTAAATACAAATTAAAAAAGTAGCAGCAGACCTTGCTTTTGTTACGTTGTAGTTATTTACATACTAGTTACAAGTCTGTAGCCTACGTCTGTAAAGTTCCGGAATGGGTGACCACAATTAATTGTCCCGTTACATTTTTGGCCATTTACAGTGCACAACGTAAAATAATGCCTATGAATGAATTGTATACATTTAATGTTTCCTTTAATAGTGACACCACAGCGGGTAGCCTACTCGGTAAAAGAATGGTGAGGAATAGACGAGAGCGTACAAGACATTCCTCTGCATGCAAGGCAAACACGGTCTCCCAGATACATGTAAGCAGTCTCAAAGACCTAACTCTTGTGGATGGCCCAGTGCAAAAGGACCCCGCTGTCATTCCTCCGAAGTTCTCCTCACTTGGCAAGAGAGAACTGGGCTTCCCGGATTGTGTTTACATGTTGGCAGCAAGCGTCTTCCAGAACAATCACCTGGAGAAGACAGCATCGCACTGCTTGATAAATTATGGTAAACGTGGAGCGCTGCCTTTGCTGGAGGTCAAGGATGAGGAGATGCAAATGTATGCTTATGAGCTTGCCTTCAGGACACTTAAATGTAAGTGACCAGAACTCAGGATACAATTCAAAGCTAAATTGGCCTTTATTTTAATACATAATAAACTTTATAAGCATTTCAAACTTATCGGTAACAGCTTTTCAGAAAACATGCACAGCCTTTAAGACACACACACACACACACACACATTCATATCTTCAATGCAGTCAGAGGTATGCCAGTAAGCCTCTTTTTACTTTTTAGATGAATCACACGACTGGCAAATTACAACTAAAACTAATTAAATTCCTGGCAAGCAAGTCGCGATTTTAAATGAGGACAAATGTCCCTGCGGAAGTTACTTGACATGCAGAATTGAATTTAGCTAGATCCTTTGACTGATTGATGAAGTTGAAGAAAGGACACACGGCCAAAATGGGGATCCTGTGGCCCCATAATGTGTTACCTGTGGAAGCAGGGCGATGACCGGGGTGTGCCTGACTCACGGGGCTGTGTAATCACCCTGGTGATAACAAGGGAGGAGAGCCCAGCCCGGTGGCAGCTAGGTGGAATCAATCCATCTCAATCTGTGTGGATAGAAAGGTTAGGTAGCGTGACACCACCCCGGTCCCCCCCACCACACACACACTTGCAAGTCAGAATGGTTTTGTTCCATTACATTATCTGGCCCAGTGCACCTGGATGAGTCCCACTGGTTCAAGTCTTAAAATGAACGCAGCAGCCTAAAATCTCTTTCATTCACCGCTATCTGCAGAACCTCACTGCAGTAAACTGTAATTGGTTTGAGAGCGGTAGGTCAAATGACTCACGTCATCCATTAGACCACTACACTATTAAGGACAGCATAGTATCAACACTGGTTCAACTTATAGTAATGACCGGGACTGTATTAGTCAATATTGTAAGTGCATTTAAATGCAAATCTATACACTAATGTAATTTATCATATAATCAAGGGTAGGTGAGCTTATCTTATTTGGATTAATAACATTTCAAGATTTATAATAAAAGGTATCCTAGATCCTGTAAGAATGATTTTATTTTATATTTCAATTAATTTTGTTTAGGGTTTATTACAAAGACTCTCCTATGTTATCAACAGTGACACCTCAATACAACCCCCTCACACACACACCCTGAGCAACCCCACCTACCTGATATTCCTGAAGTTAATTTGGCAAACATTGGTTAGTGAGTTAATGTGATCGTAAAATAAATTAAGGGGAGATTGAAACACTGAAATGGGGTACTGCTTGGTAGATGATTGGCTAATCAGGAAATACGGGCACTGGTCACGTCAATACAATCTATAATTTCCCCATTGTGAGTTAGCCCATGCGTGCCTAGCCATGTGTATGTGTGCAGCTGAATCCGTTTGGAAAATTAGGCATATTTCAATACCAGATAAACAACAGAGTATTTTGAATCCACTGAAAACTTATTGATGATTGCACAAGGCATATTTTTTTCAGAAACATGATGTATAGACATTGTTCATCATTGATGTTTACAGTATGTTGTAGAATTGGACATTGGTTGAAATGACACCTTCCTTGTGAACAGACAAACTTCCTGTGCAGAAATCAATTTAGCAGTGACAACTAACACGCGCACAAGCACTCACACGCTCGCACGAGGACATGACATACTGATCCGATTTAGCTGAGGTCAGTTCTTAACCTAGAGAAGAATTGCTTTAACAGCGGGAAACGCGTAGAGCAAAATGCCAATGAGCTCTGGTATTGATCCTGTGATTATAGCTCTTATCTGCCCAAAAGAAAAAAGTGTCTAAGGTGTAACGGGTGGCAGAGAGGACACACACTTGACTGTTCCTTCCAGTCAATACTAACATATTCCACAATGGTTTGTGTGGGAATATTCCTCCTGTGGCCATTTTGAAACCCCCCCCCACTACCTCAGTAACTGTCCGTTTGATCACTGTTGTAGAGACTGCATTGTGTATTCAAGGCTATAGGGCTTGTTAGATGTTCACACCCTCCCTGTGCTCCAAACATGGAGGATTCAACGCTGTGCACACCAATTGTTGTGTTCATTGTAAAGGTCAGGAAATTCAGTGGACAACCTTGGTGGTTAGATCAAGTCTGCACTGCCAGACTCTCTCTCAAATACTGTGAAGAGGGGAATGGGGTTGTTTTGCCGGAACATGTCCGTTTCGCCCTTGACAGTGATCACAAGAGTTACTACGCTGTGGCGCCTCAGCAAATATTAAACTGCGCAGGCTGAATAATACGTAAGCTATCTGTGCCAGCGCATGATTTAAGACACATTCCGCCTTTCTAACTGGACCTGCACAGACGCAGAACTAATGGGAGACAAAAAATAACCTGAATTTGGCCAAGAGGAGGAGGTGGCATTTAGGTCTGGGCTCATCCTTAAAGATTTATTTGACTGTGGCCATCATCAGTCACTTCAGCTTGTGTGTTTCCTGGACGCGAGCCACCCTACACTAAAACAGTCCCAACAGGAGACCTGTCTACTCTCTTTGCTCATTCTCCCCAGCCAAACCTATATGCTTAACATTCAATAAATGTAAGGTCATTCCTAAATTAAACCCTGTAACATACCAGGATCTAGAGATTTGTGGTAAACAGTTTTCTCTGTGTTCAACCTGCTTTGGGGGATTTGTGGCAACTATGACCTCTACAGCCCCAACCGCTTTGCTCTCTGGGGTTCACTGTGTGCGGTCTGGTTATCTTAGGACCTCCTGCGTTGATGGCCACTATTGTAAACCGTTTTGACCATGGCTGCTATAAATTAGAGTATTGCTGATGGGGTCCTTTTTGTTTCATCAAATATACTGCAGATTAACTTTATAGGGTAGACAATATGTGCGCCTATCTCTTGACTGTGTGTACTTTTGCATGCCAGACCCAGCATGTGTCTGTGTGTGTGTGTGTGTGTGTGTGTGTGTGTGTGTGTCCTGTGTTTTTCCCTCCAGCCTCAGTTTGGCGGGGATCCATCGACCATCACCTTGATTTGTGATGTTGTGATAGGTTACCAGTGCTGGCTGTGGTTGCCATGGCATCACAATGGATGGGGGTTCGTCATGGTGTTGTCTCAGGTGTGACAAGAATAGATGCTAATCAGAGGGAAGAGCGCAAACGTTGGAGACCTGCGATGTCTTTCCCTGCTGATTTTTCATTCCTCCACTGTGGTGTAAATACGCTTTCTGTACACAGCGTTATCAAACACACAAGCTAAATCTTTTCCACTGTGATGAGAAAACACTGTAGCTTTAGAGGGGCTTGAGAAACAGGTGTAGTCTAATTATAACAAGATAAGGTGGATAGAGAAGGTCTCACTCCCACTGTGTAAACATGAGCATGTGGGCAAGTCACAGGAGTAAAACTCTCTGTTTGTGTGTGTGTGTGTGTGTGTGTGTGTGTGTGTGTGTGTGTGTGTGTGTATGTTACTGGCTACAGCAGTACTATGCATGTCTGTGTGTACTGTATCTGTGCATCAGAAAGGATGCCTCAAAGAAAAATGCTATTCAGATCTGCGTTCAACAAAGAAAAATGTTCATGTTATAACATACGCTTGCGTAGCATAAAGTAATGCTAGGCTAGCATTATGTCAGATGTTCAGTTAAATACTGGGTATTTGTATGACTTTACCATGCATAGAAAGCTTACATTTGAATAACTAAGTGTGCTACAATCCTATTCCCAAATACAAATGAAAAGTCAGCAGTCATATGCACAGCATATACAATATTAAATGTCTGAAATCTGAATAGGGTCTGGACACACTCCATTTGTGATGAGACGCTGCATCCTATTGGGCATAAAATTAACCTAGGGTACATTTTTTAAACAATTGGAGCAGCAATTAACCAATTGTATCACTTCATCTAGCTCTACCATCGCCACCATATTTGGAGCTATTGTTCCAAACAAACGCTCGACTTTGACATCATCTCATGGAGCAGCCATAAACCAGTTGTATCACTTCATCTAGCTCTACCAGTGCCGCCATTGTTGGAAATACATTTCCAAACAAACACTCAACTTCATCGTCATCGCATTCAGCCACCCCCACTGGTCGCTGATTGATCCGCCATCCAGAGTGGCTGTGCGAACGCTAAAGGAAAGCAGGGTTTGCAGACTATAGTCTCAGGGAACTAGCCTGGCTCTGCCCGACTATGCTCTCAGCTCAACTGAGATTGTAGTCTGGAAACCCTGATCACATTAGCGTTCGTACAGCCCAATCGTGGGTTAGAGAGATGATGTTGAAGTCTAGCGTGATTCAAAATGGTGGTAGAGCTAGATGAGACGATCAAAACAATTGTAGCAACAGCGATTGGTTCAGCAAGGTCCAATTGTTTAACAATTAAGCCAAGTAGGAGGAAACAACTGCGAACACATCCCAATGAATGGAGCGTGGCCAGACCTATTCACAAAGTGAATATGGTCTGGTTACACAAGGCCATCAGGGAACATCAAGCTGAGAGCCAAGCTAGTGCACTGCAGCATCATAGTCTACAAACAATAGTATGTAGGCTATGATAATACTAATACTAATGGAAACTAAGTAATACTACTAGTTTAGTAAGATGTATTAGAGGGATGTCATCTAATATCATAGTTGCCATGAGTCCTTAGGTTTCACACCCATTTAGTGAAGACATAATAAGGAAAGAAAGTGAAGCAAATGATGTCTGAAATCTGATTAACTCCATTAAGAACTAAATGAGCGTTTAATCAGTGTGAATTAAAAACCCAATCTAATTGAATTATCTTTTTAAATTAAAGATCATTTATTCCGCCTCCAAGAGTCTTTTTATCTCTCATTTTCTCTCTGTTCTAGACACGCTGTCATCATGATAGTTTCTTTCGTCATTTTGCGCATGTAATTTCTTGTCTCATTCTCTCGCTCTCCAAATGGTTCTTTGTTTCTAGAGATAATTATTAATGGTGCTTTAAATTAATTGTTATACCTTTGGGACACATAGGACATCTTCTATATTTACATTTTCACCTTCTCTTTATCTCTCTACACTATACTACACTATAAGTAAGTATCCCCTCCTAAATGCCAGATTTCTGACCTATACCGTAGCTACCAGTTTATGTTTCTTTTTGGCGTTTACATGCGACAGGAAATAGACGGAGAGTATTGCCAGACACAGTACTAAGATACTGGATGGTCGGCTCAAGGTGAAACCAAAACAAGAACGTTCTCAACCAAACACGAAGGCAATTTTGAATTTAGGATTATCTGTTTAAATGCCCTAGAGCAGGGCTATTCAATTCCAGTCCTGGAGGGCCGCTGCCCTGCATGTTTTAGAGGTCTTCCCTCTAACACACCTGATTCTAATGACTGGGTTGTTATCAGGCCTCTAGCGACCCATTCATTAGAATCAGGTGTGTTGGAGCAGGGAGACATCTTAAACATGCAGGGCAGCGGCCCTCCTGGACTGGAGTACAGTGTTATAGTCTTGACAGCCGCTACTTCTCTCACCCCTTACAGATCAACAGTTTCTGGAAGACATCATGATTGACAGCCGCTTTAACCTCACACAGCCAATGGTGAGTGAACTTAGAATAGCTTCATTCCAGAGCCATGGAAATAACAGAGTTACACCAACACCCAGAGCCATGGAAATAACAGAGTTACGCCAACGAAAGTTTGAAATTGTCAAAGGTCACATGGTTCATGGAGAGGCTAAACCTATGGCACAATAGTTCCTGGAAGTACTTGGTGGGCAGTTTGAATATATACACACAGATATATTACTTCAGTTTTTGGTAATTAGTAATCAATAAATGCACCGATTTACATTTGAAATAAGGTTTATAGGGTACTTTTAGTATTTAGATTTATTTCCGGGAACAATTTTGAGGCTCCACGATCCGCCATTGCTGTGAAAAAACAGTCCATTGGAGTAAACGGAGATGGCGTAACTCTGTTCTTTCCATGGCTCTGCTTCATTCCATGTACCATATGGTCGCATGTTTGTTACCTATAGTGTCTGCTACAGTGCATTTCAATAATCTCAACCTTTTTCATTTTTGCAACGTGGCCAATATTATTTTGCTTAAATCACTGAGATGCCATTTAGTCTAACCCACTAAGTTTAGAGTTTAGCTCTTTACTCTTTTGTTCCTGGTTTGTTTACCTCATGCTGTTTTCCTAAACTCCCTTATTCCCTGAATGAATGACAGTGCTCTTTCAATATTCATGCCCTGCCTGTTCGTACTGCGCAAACTCTTTGTTCTGTTTGTTAGACCACTAATCAGCAACAGAAACATTGATGTATAACAATGATATATACGCTCCTTTCATCAACTCACAAAGCACCTTGTGTCTTTAATATTCTCTAGCCTGATCAATGACAATTACTGTTGGAGCTCTACATCTATAAGGTGCAAGTGTGACAGTTTTTTTATCCTTTATTTCTTTTCCCTGGCTAAACACCCCATTAATTAGCGATGACAAATCTGCATATTCAAGGGACCATGGTGTGTGTGTGTGTGTGTGTGTGTGTGTGCGTGTGTGTGTGTGCGTTTGTACTGATGCTGTGTCTGAGTATACACTGTCTGCTGCCTGTCTGGTGTCTGTCTCTCTAGAAGCCTGGGAGCTAAATATAATAAGCATCACCCACTAAGGCAAAGCACTAGTGCCTTGTGGCCGTTAAAGACAGGGTCAGTCATTCTTGCTAACTTCGAGCTAACTTCAAATCAAAACAGTATCGTGCCGCGGTCTTCCACGGCGGTGCCTAACATGTCGAAACGCATCGTAGTGCTGCGGCTTTGTTGATACGAGCCGTGTTTGCCTCTTTGTTTATGTTACTATTTACGGAGCCAGGGCTCTGTAGAAGTATCAGATTATTTTTGTCAGAGAACTGTAAACTAGAAAGTGTATTAGCTTACATTTAGCTTGCAATAGCTAACTATACCTTTAAATGAGGTGGCAGATTTGGGAATGTACTTTTTCCCTATACATAAACACTCCAAGTAAAATAAAATGGTGTTTCAGAATCCAAAAGTGCAAATCATTCTCCCTCTCTATCCTTTCCTCCATCCCTTCATGTTCCCTCCATATCCTTCCTAGGATATTTGCTCATGTCCTGCTCAAGTATGCTCCTATCTTTTTTTCTATCCCACTATTGGTGTAATCATTATAACACAAAATCATTACTCAGTGATGTCATAACACAAGTCAAGGCAATTTAATATGAAAAAGCCAATTTCAGATGTATAGCATATTGCCTACCGTATTTTACTGCCAATTTATAATCTGACTAGTGCTGTACCAAACGATTATTTTTTTGTCGATTAATCTATCGATTATTTTTTCGATTAATCGATTATCTCTTCG
>JAODUK010000396.1:0-13753 GCA_027564635.1 Typhlichthys eigenmanni | reverse complement strand
ATTATGCTGCATTTGTTCTATTTAAAATATTGTTTGCTTATAATTGCTGGTATACGACCTGTCCAACTACTGACAAAAGTATTACATGCAAGTCCCTTTGGATAAAAGTGTCTGCAAAATGACGTAAATGTAAATGTATTGGCTCATTAAAGAAGCTGTACATTGTCAAGTTTAGGACTGAGTGGTTGTTTTACATAGTGAATGTGTAACTCTTACCTTTTCACCTCCTTCGATATTTTTGCTCCGACTCGCATCGTCACATAATCTATAATTTGTGTACTTCAGCACAGTGTCAGGTTCTCCAGCAGGGTGGACCCAAATGCACGACACGCTAATCGCTAGGTTTCAGGGTTGTTAATTGAAAAAGGGTGGATACAAAAAACACCAGGCACAGACATAAAATGATGATTCCACAAAGACAATAGAACACACCAGGGCTTCAATACAGGAACACAAGACAGACCATTGGACACAGACAACAAGCGGCAGGTGATATCAATGGCAATTAACACGGGCAAGACCAGGAACACAGGGGAAACATGGACCGGAACACAGGGGAAAGATGGAATGGAACACAGGGAAGGGAACGCAGGGGAGGCGGACCACAGGACGTGACAGTACCCCCCCCTCAAGGGACGGCCACCGGACAGCCCACAAGGACCATAGGCCAGGTCCTGGCTGGATGGCACACAGGCAGGTGAGATGCGCCAGGAGGCCGGGATGCGTCAGGGGGCCGGCCAGTCGGTCGAGCAGGACGGTGAGATGGGCCAGGAGGTCGGCTGGAGGAACGGGCTTGAGGTGTGACCGGCACCAAGGACAGGACAGGAGGCGTGGAAGATGTCACATGGGACGAGGGCACATGGGGCAAGGACTCGGGGGTACAGTCACATGAGGCAGAAACCCGGGGGGCACAGGCACATGGGGCAAGGGCTCAGGAGGGAAGACCGGCCGGAGCTGCTGCGGCGGGGAAAGACCAGCAGGAGAGGGGTCCGGCGGGAGCGGCTGCGGTGGGGAGAGCCCAGCGGTGGAGGAGGCCGGCGGAAGCGGCTGCGGCCCAGCGGCGGAATCAGGATGCGGCTGCGGCCCGGCGGCAGAGGGATCTGGCGGGAGCGGCTGCGGCCCAGCGGCGAAATCAGGATGCGGCTGCGGCCCAGCGGTGGAGGGATCCGGCGGGTGCTGCTGCGGCGGGGAAAGCCCAGCGGCAGAAGGGTCCGGCGGGTACTGCTGCGGCGGGGGGGTCCGGCGGGTGCTGCTGCGGCCCAGCGGCGGAATCAGAATGCGGCTGCGGCCCAGCGGCAGAGACGGGGGGTGGCTGGAGCGGCTGCGGCCCAGCAGAGGAGAATGGAGGCGGCTGCGGCCCAGCGGCGGAGACAGGTACGGGGAATGCAGTGGGTGCTGGTGCCTGAACAAAGGCGGGCTCCGGGGCCTGGACAATGGCTGGCTTGGAAGCCTGAACATAGGTTGGAGCCTGAACTACGGCTGGCTCTGGGGCCTGGACTAGGGCTGGCTCTGGGGCCTGGACAAGGGCTGGCTCTGGGGTCTGGACAAGGGCTAGCTCTGGGGCTGCCGTCTTGGCCAGACGGGGCTCGGGGACCGAAGCCAAAACACAAATGGCCCCGGAGGGCAGAGGCACGACAGAAAACGCCTCAGCGGGCGGCGGCACGACAGGAAACGCCTCAGCAGGCGGCGGCACAACAGAAATAGCCTCAGCGGGCGGCGGCACTACAGAAAACGCCTCAACGGGCGGTGGCAAGACATCTACACAAGGCACGGGGGTCACATCGGGTACAGAAGGCGCGGGGGCCACATCGGGTACAGAAGGCGCGAGGGCCAAATCGAGTACAGAAGGCGCGGCGCTGGACCGCGGAGATGTGGTCTTATCCCTGGTACCATGTTTGGCCATGGGGGTTCGCTTTATGGCCAAACGGGTTCCCCAGTAAGGTGACAGTTTTGTGTCCTGTAGGGCTGACGCAGGGTGACTGCTAGCAAACCCGGCTTTAGCAGGTGGAACCGGGCCAAACAACAGGCAACCGACCCTATCGCTAGCTGGCTGGAGTGCAGGGCTTGGCTGTGAGCTAGCAACCTGGGGTGCGGGGCAGGACCGGGAGCTAGCGGGCCTACCGCTAGCTACCTGGGGTGCAGGCGTGGTTGGGAGCTAGCGACCCTGTCACTAGCTGCCTGGGGTTTAGGACATGGCTGGGAGCTAGCGGCCCTGTCACTAGCTGCCTGGGGTGTAGGGCTTGGCAGGGAGCTAGCAGCCCTGTCGTTAGCTGCTTTGGGTGTAGGGCATGGCTGGGAGCTAGCGGCCCTGTCACTAGCCACCTGGGGTACAGGATACGGGTGGGAGCTAGCGGCCCTGTCGCTGCCTGGAGCGCAGAGCTAGGCGGGGAGCTAGCGGGTCTACGGCTAGCTACCCGGGGTACAGGGCATGGCTGCGCACTAGGGACAGGCCGCAGGCCTCTCTTTAACCTGGCTAGCTCTACCCATAGGCAAACGGCCTCCGGAACCCTCCTGAGCTCAGGCCTGGAGGACAGGAGGTTGTCCATAAGAGCTATGGCAGCTAGCCTGCGCTCTGTGTCCGTGGCGTCACGGCAAACACCACATAAAACCAGGAGGGTGTGCCTCACCTCCTCCAGCTCCAGGGGAAGGGCGGGGTCCGCTGGGTCCATGGTTGGTGGAATTATTCTGTCAGGTTCTCCGGCAGGGTGGACCCAAATGCACGACACGCTGATCGCTAGGTTTCAGGGTTTTTAATTGAAAAAGGGCAGATACAAAAACCACCAGGCACAGACATAAAATTATAATTCCACAAAGACAACAGAACACACCAGGGCTTCAATACAGGAACACAAGACAGACCATTGGACACAGACAACAAGCGGAAGGTGATATCAATGGCAATTAACACGGGCAAAACCAGGAACACAGGGGAAACAGACTGGAACACATGGGAAACAAGGACCGGAACACAGGGGAAAGATGGACTGGAACACAGGGAAGGGAACGCAGGGGAGGCAGACCGCAGGACGTGACACACAGTAGTAATTATGAAATAATATCCCATCGTGACCCAGTGTCACATTCAGAACGAAAATCATTGGCACTGCAGAAACTATAGTATCCACTATAATACAATACTGTATAACTCAAAAGAGTATCCATGATGTAGTTCAGAACAGTCATTTAAAACAGTTCACATGTTAAAATGCCATTGGTTGTACACTCTACATTCTTCTGAAGGCAGATTAAGCTATGCATCGCCATAGATCTGTAATCTGACATTTATTCATGCTCACATCGGCATCTACACCCACTTTGGAGTGACGGCATCATGTCTTTCAGAATGTTATGTACAGGAGGACACCCCCTTTACATGAAATGCAATAGGTTATGTCCCAAATGCAGGGGGAATATGACATAGCATTACCTTCATATATCATTAGAGCAGTGCTGGATGCTCATCCTATACAGGGCTATTCATCAGAAGTCAGAGAAGAGAGGAGAAGAGAGGAGGCAGAGAGAGGGTTACACAGTGCACTAGACTTAGACCTTAGCGTTTACAGTGTCCTATGACAGAGCCCACAGCATGCGCCAGAGACAAGGGCCGTCTGAGACAATGTGACAGCTACGATCAGCCTCTGTGTCACCCATTGACAGGAGTTGCACCTGCTGTACTGTACATGTGCATTAATGCCAGCGCTCTCTCACACACACACACACAGTACAAGATGCCCTCGTCTAAGCAATGTTTCCCTTTAAAAGCTAATCTTTCAGACAATAAAGACATGTTTAATTGATGATACGGTTAAATGCTGATAACAAGTATATGTGTCTTAAATTAAGTCATGCAGTCTTCATGAGCAAGTTAATTATCTTGAAACAAGTGTAATACGATTTTAAGCCTTCATACAGGCTTATAATATTAAGTGTGTGTGTGTGTGTGTGTGTGTGAGTGTGTGCATATGTGTGTGTACACACAAATACATGCACACACAATCTGTCAGTCAGAAGCACTTGAGATCTGCTGAACCCACAGTACAGAGTCACCATGGGCCAAACACATTGGAGATAAGCATCAGAGCTAATATAGCACATAGTGTGTGTGTGTGTGTGTGTGTGTGTGTGTGTGCGTGCGTGCGTGCGTGCGTGCGTGCGTGCATGTGTGCGTGCGTGCGTGAGTGTGTGTGCATGTGCGTGCGTGCATGCGTGTGTGGAGAATGATCAGCCCAACCACAGACAAGGATTGAGGTGCAAAAGGAATGCAAGCCACTGTAAATAATGTTACAATGAGACCTGGTGGAAAATTAAATCAGTAGCAATTGGGTCACAGAGGTGTTGTAGGAGTCGGCACCTAAGGATTTAGGGTTGGGGGAGGAGGACTTGTCAGGTGGTATATGAAGGCTTGCTCTCAGGTTATGGCCATAAGACACACATTCTCCGGCTTAACTATTTTTTTTGTACCCATTAAGCTACGGACCATATGATCTCACAGGCATAATGAGCTCCTATTTAATGGCTCTATTTTCTGGCAATAATATGAACAACAGTGCTGACTCTATGCGAGGCACAGCATTGACTTGAGGGTGCACACTATGAATTGCACTCAAAATATCTGCGGGCCCTTCCTGATGGACTTGAGAGGAAAAGAAAGTTATGATTGCCTAATCTAGTTGCGTGATGAACATGTGCTCATATGGCAACATCTGGCGTGTATATATATTCACTCCCAGGCCTGCAGCAAGAGAGGAACAGGCTATGAGGGGCCGATAGCTTCCACAGTCACTGGCTGACAACGGCACATTGTCACCCAACCACAACAAGAATCAATGTCCAATTCTAAGAATCTGCCTCGCTTACAGGAAGTTAACCGGTCCTGCGCTTCGTCTGTGATGAGTCGGCCTTTGTGCGTGCGCTCAAATGGATTTTCCACAACAAAAGGCCACCGAACTAGGCCAGTGGCACAACACGTGTTTCTGATTGGACTTCAGTTTCGAATTGGGGGGCGGGGGGGAGGGGTCGAAGTTCAGATAGCCCCCTCCCTAACCTTGCGTCGCGACGCAGGGTTTGTGTGCACACGTGTTTGGACGGCTGCCTTCGGTTTCTACTGCTGTGGTCCCGTCTTCCCCAACACACCTCCAGCTGTTTCTGAAAGACTTTCATCACCCCCACTCATAAAAACAGATGAACCCATTTCTATATGTGTGCCTGAGGACTGATTAAAGAAAGAAGGCAAGCCAAAGAGAAGTAGAGCGATAGAAAGAGGGATTGGGGTTGAACCAATGAAGAAATGGGAACCTGGGGTAGAACTGGTCCTTCAATGGCTACCCCCACCCCTTTCCCCAATGCAAGTCTGATCCTCATTAAGAAGCACAGAGAACATCAAAGACTCAACCTCGGACCCTTATCAGTCAGGAGCACACACACAATACCCGCCCCCCATCCCTGTCCCAAATATTCATTATTAAATCTCCAGCGACGTTCAGTATCAAATTCTGAGGCGGACTCGAGTGACTTCAAGGTCGTGAGCGTCAACGGAAAGTTTGAACTAAGTTCTCCTCACCTCTGTGATTGGCCACCGCTGAATAAGCTCTCTGTTGGAGATATGCAGCTAGCGATAATAGCTTGCAGCTGTTGAAGAGGAAGGTAACTAGCAACTGTAATTAGCTGAGGTTAACCAACAGCTGCAAGTCTAGATTTATAATTGCTTCCTTAATCTTCACCAACCAACGTTATTCCATAAAACTACCTTAGATTTATCAAGTATCTTAAGTGCATATTGGACACATTTCTTTTTTAAATATATATTTTGGCACTAACTGAAACATGGACACTTGTGAAGGTGCGATGCTAAAATAAAATGATTATAAAAAGGAAAAAAACATGGAGGAACCATATGAAGAACAATTACTTGGAAGATAGAGTAATGCTGTTTGAGACTCTTGGCTTAGAGGAATTTTTCCAGTAGGCGTTTTTATCATCCCCCCCAAACAGATTCCAACCCCTTCCTCAAGACAGCCAGTTCAGCAACTGTGAAATGTGCACACCGTTCAATGGGGAGTTCCAGAGGAGATGATGAATGCAGGGGTTTCACACCACCCTGGTGGTCTACAGTATACCGAGTCGGGTCACAATGACACTGGGAGATGGACAGGGTTGTTTGTATAGACGCAGTGGTGTAAAACACACACTGTTCATTTTGGTTTCTCTTCCTGTGTCATAGTAATGATTGGACTCAACCCAAAGAAAGCTCAATGCCAATACTATGGAGTAATAAAACAGACAAACACAACATTTGTTAATCATGATATCCATTTGCAAGCATTCAGTCTGTGGTTTAAAGCCACATATCTCTTAATAAAACAATACTTCGCTCTGGTGTGTGAATATAATTGTATAGTTAAAATGCTGTAAAGCAAAACAGGAAGTAGGTATTAAGTCCTGCCAAAACTAAAATGAGGATTGTCCACTTATTGTCATTGTAAATCTAAAAGAAAGATAATTAAATACAGGTGAGCAGACACAATAACTTAAGAGAGGAAGATCATTTAAGTGTGCATGATATGGGAGGATTTGTAGGATGATGTGGCTAACATAGACGAAAGGAGATATCTATAAGAAAACAGCTGGCATATACAACAGACATTGACAGAAAATTACACACTATCATGACTTTCAGTTAGAGATACAGTACCTAGAATTAACTCCATGACAGATTGTTCAACCAAATGAAGACATTACACTCTATGATGCAGTACAACACATTTAGGTTTATACCTACACACCCATTTTAACTGACACCAAAATAATAGATATCATGCCCTATAGAGAAAAAATATTAACAGCAAAAATCATAGTTAATCACTAAATGATGATGAATGAATTTGAATAAACTTAGAAATGTGATTGTGTTCCAGACTTGGATCAAAGCTTCAGTATGCTGATGCAAGATCCCCATAACTTAATTTCCTTGGCATTCTGGCTTTGTATAGAGACAGAGTTAACCGGATTAATCTATCAGAAAGCTAGTTAGCAGAAGAACATTGTCTAGCATTTTCATTTCCACATCTTCACTTAAAAATTCCTGCTGATATACATGTAGGCTTTGCTGAAATACAAATATAAAAAACCTTTGCTGATGAAACGATAGACTCATCAGCAAAGATTGGATTCCTGACACATATTTTCCCCTCTACCCATCAAAAGGTCGAGTTGCCTTGCCTGCAGTCAAAAGTGCTTTTCAACAACACAAACTTTAAAATAAAAGTTTTTTTGTTAGGATACTTTGCCTCATGTTATAACCAACAAATTGAGTAAGTTACAGAAAAAAGGTAACCAAAGTACACAATCCTTTTGTGAATCAATCTAGCAAAAGCATATTTGGCAGACTACGTTAGCTACATAGCATTGTACTTCAGCATTTTCTAGACTTTACTCCCACAGACCCCTGATAGGACGGCACCCAATCAGTGGTCTCCTTTCCACCCATTTGTGTACTGGGCCTAGTTCTCCCATTTATCACACTGACATGAGCGGCTTGTGGTTATTGACTAGGTGTGGATTCCTTTATAAATACGCTGTTATCAAAGTTAGTCACTTAAGAAAAATGTATGGAATGTATAATAGGTGTTGACACTGCACTTTGCTGAGTTAATTAGTTAGAGGTGGCACTATTACTACAGTATGCACAAAATAATATGCAGAATTATTATGCAACACGTTTTACATATCACATTGACATCTTCATTGTTCAGCAATGGTCACAAAACCATCTCGCCACCCTATCTGCCATCTTGAACATGAGCTCAACTGGCAATTTCAAGAGAGGCTATGTGGCTTAAAAATAGATTTATTCCAATGCTTCCAATGGCCTTTTAAAATGATAATGTAATGTTCGGCCATCATGCATCATTAGTGACTCAGGGAAGACTGCATTTTGACAGTACATAAATGTGGGCCACATTTCACAAAAAAAATTACCTTGAGAGAGACAGAGAGCGAAAGAGAGAGAGAGGGGGAGAGAGAGAGGGAGAGGGAAAGAGAGAGAGAGAGTGAGAAAGAACGAGAGAGAAGGGTCAAGCATTGAAGGCTAAAATTCACCTATTCTTCATTAACCAAATCATCATTTTCAGTACATAAATAGAGTTGGTTTCATCAGGCCTTAGAACAACCCAGTACAGATGACTATAAACATGATATAGATGTTTGTTTACTTCGAAGCAGGCGCCAGGGGCAACACAGAGGGAGAGAGATAGGTCCATTGTGTCGACAAGCTGGGCCATAACAGCCAATAAGAATCATTAACCACTGAGTGCTGAGAGGTGAGTGTGTCATTGCTGTTCAACAGGTGAACATCATTAACTCCTTCCACTCAGAAACTACAGCTGAGCGGAGATGCGGCGACATATCAGGTAAGGTTTCGTCGCAGACCTGAAAGGCTATACAGTTACTGCATCCAACCTGAGCCAGAGGGGAAGAAACAAAGAGCAACACATCTGGTTCTTCTACACATTCCACCAGACATGCTGCTGAGATGGAAAGCTCTGGAGAGAATATATAATTCATTGTGTACAGTGCACACCAATCTTACTTTTTTTTTTGTTTTTTTTAAAGACATTCACAGGTCTGGGAAATCATATCTGTGTGATGGTATCTGTGATATAATCTTCAGAGCTGTTTCATCTTACACAACAATTACCTTTGGTCCTTTTTAAATACAAACTGTATTTTACTTAATTTTACAAGAATGAACTTCGTATTTGTGCCCGGGTCTATCACAAATACTTCTTGAAGGAATATAATGTAATCAGTCAGAAATACTTTGGAGGAACAAGTAAAGAGTTGAGTCGATTTTCCTAAATGAAATGCCCAGTAATTATATGAAAAAGGTCAGCACTATCTAGAAGGAGAAATTGAAGAGAGACAGATATTATATCCAGACTCATCTATTTTCTGAGTGACCTGATATGTGAATTTAAGGCCACTTCATGAACTTTTTTATGTATGTCACTGAAAGTCTTGGCACACATGAACTCTGGTCAATGACCTTTTGTACTCCACACATAAGCATCACTGTTGCAAGAAAATATTCTTAGGCACTAAGGCAGCCACTCAAATCATGGTTTTTCAGAAAAAAATCTTGAGACAAACGCCATAGGAACAACTACTTTTCAGGTAAGTATTTCGAGATAATGAATACATAATAGTTGTCAACTCGAGGTAACTGCATATACAAAACTGATGTTGCCTAGTTCAAGTTACTGTAGTCAAACAACTACATATTCCTCTTAGGAAGAAAGAGCAGGCAACAACTTTACCGGCATCCTTAAATCTTATTTAACACAGTCAATAGTTTAAGAGCCCTTAAGAAACATGCTTTAAATCCGCTACAAAAAAACATCCGTTTACCAACTCTAGGGCCGTTGCTATTTCCAGGACTGTTCCAAGGGTTCATTCATTGGAACATTGCAGGGAACATTGCACGGAATATTGCAGGGAACAGGCGACCTATAGACAGTATATTTCACAACCCCATCTTGAGTTGACAGCATTTCACTGAGGTGACGTGACAAACAGTGACTAAACTATAGACAAGTGCTGCCGTTCTATCTGTAACAATGTCCTTGGAAAATAATGCCACTCTAGACCTTAGCCTTCAGTTGACTCTCAGAGCACATCAGTAGGGGTGACATACAGTTTACGATAAAAGACAGATTTTTCCTGTGGTTTAATCTTAACATAGCCACAAACACAGTCAGCATTCATGAGCTGGAAAACAATAGCATCTTCTGTGATTAACATTCCAATACAGCATTTGCTATTTCCTCAGAGCGGTTGCATAAAGACTGTAATTGGTAAATTGTCTAAGTATATTGTAATCTTTCACCGGACCACTCCAACAACGTAAGATATCATTCTAGCAAAAACAAAGTTGGGAATTGGGTGTATGCACTACACAATTAATAACTAAATTCACAATCCAGATTAGTGGATTTTGGAGTAGTAGTTTTAGTGTTTATTTATGTTATGTAATGTACATTATTTACATTCTACTCAAGCCTCAATAACTAAATATAACTTTCTCAATAATCCATCCTTCAGAAAAAATGGTACTTTAGACAGCAATTGGTAATAAAAGGAGGGGATGCCTTTAATTTAAAAATCATTTTAAAATAGTAAAATAATTCTGAACAATGGAGATAACATTTTTTAATTTGAGCCACCCACTCACAGACTAGCTTTTAGTCCAGAAAATATCCAGTCAGGTCAAATACGCAACTGTCTGGAAGTCTAAGAAGAAAAATAGTCTATGGTGTGGTGATATCATCTGACAAGAATATGCAGCCAGTTGTACAGGCAGGCATCAGTCTCTACTTCCAGTACACTCCATTGAGCAAACATTCCCAAAAGGATTAGTCAGTGTGTCCCAACCTAAAGTAGACTATGGTGGAACAGCTTTGATCACATGCATGGATGTTGATGGGAAGTTTCAACATTGGGATCTTGAGCCTAAGTCTGCAGTCACCTATATCTTTAAAGTCTCGTGAAATCTACTGACATCAAATCAAAATGTGAATGCATTCTAAGAGAGGAAGAATGGCATGCATTTGGAACAGAAATGAATGCATTATGCTGTGCACAATTTAGTGCATTACACAGTACACACATGGATTTGTGTGTCATCCTCCTGTTTTATTTAAAGTTATTACATATAGGCCTAAACAATGGTTCCCATAATCATGTCCACTGGAACATAGTGATAATGAATTTGATTGAAAACGTCCTTATCTCAATGTAAGTATATATGCACTGATATTTAGAATGAATGTTGTATCTCAATGTATTCCACTCTATCATACTGGTCAAAGTGTCATAAGAAAACAGGAAACCCTTTATCTAATGCCTTATATTAGAATTAGACGTATACCTTTTGACAAACAATGGAAACATAAATACAGTGGCCAAAAAGGAGATATCATTCTGAACATCAGCATGTTGAATATTCAGATAAGGAGGCTGCACATTCAATGGTTTATATCACATTTAGATTTGATCAAAATAACATTCATAGTCTTGATAAGAGGAGCCATTCACATCAATGTGTGTCCGCCTCACCACAAGAATACCACATCACCAACCACCCCAGTGCTCTGGAAGGATTGCTGAGTCCTGCCAAACCCCAAATAACTTCACAATAGCACTGATTCAAATGAATGGCCAGGGAGATGGTTAAGTAATTTAGCAGAGAAACACAATGAGAGAGAAGAGCTGATACTTAAAGACGTTCTATCGCTGCCGGCCAGCCTATCGGACAAACAGAATTCAACAGGTCACATTCACTCTGTATTACCCTCCAGGTGCTGATATGAAGAGATCATTAGCTGTTACAGGGAGGAGTGAAGTATTAGTGGCCAGTGTGCTGCTGTTTTGTTCTTTAACTGGGTAATGTGATGTGATTTCTTTCCTGGCTGTTGGAGTAAATGAGCACTACGCCTTGTGGTAAAGCCCTCATGAGGAGCGCATGTCTGGGTTTTAAACCCAACAGCTGCATCTTCATGGTAAATGAAGATGCAGGATTCATCTAGGGCTCTCTGTGTGTGTGTGTGTGTGTGTGCGCGTGTGTGTGTCTGTGCATGTGTGTTGTAGAAAGCAGGGTTGTAACATGACCCCACCATCACCTGCTCCTGATAAACAAAGAGTTCATGGTTGATGGAGTCCCTATTTCCCCTTCCCTCCCCCGCACACACACACATCCTCCCTCCACATAAACTGAACCTCAATGTGATCTCAGCACAATAGCACACCTCTGCTCTGTAACTAACACACACACACACACACACACACACACACAGAGACGCGCGCGCCTAATGGAAGGTGTACACTTCTTCTTGAAGAACATTAGAGCAACTTCCAAATGTCCATTTGCAACTTCTCTCTCTCTCTCTCTCTCTCTCTCTCTCTCTCTCTCTCTCTCTCATATCCTGTGACTTAGCCTGTCACCATGGAGATGAGCTCCTGCCTCACCAGTGCATGCACTGCAGTAGACATTGAAGAACAGAGAGGTACAGCTCCTATACGAATATACCCATTGCATCTGCGAGGTCTGTAATCCATCGACAAGTGCACCAATAAGTGTGTTGATGCACGTCCTTTAGTTATAGCCATTTATGCAGAAAGTACAATTCAGAGACACTCGATGCAAGCCATGCGTGAATATGACAGACATGTTAAGTTCAAGTGTATAGCCTATAATATAAAAGTCGTCCGCATAACTTTTACACAGTGGACCACGACAAATGACTAGTGTTTGTATTATGAAATATATGTATTTTGGGAAAGAGCCGCAGGATATTCAATACATGGACAGCTTTCGACATTTTCTAAGAAACAAACAAATGACATTTTATTTTATATAATGTCATTCAATTCTGAAGTGTGTACTGACAACGGCAGGTTATTGAAAAATGGAATCATCATGTGAAGATAGGTTCAGGGCTGGCTACAGATATTCCCTTTTATTGCAAAAACAGGGCTATGTAATGTTTAATATTAACACAGAATAAGCAAATACGCATTTCCAATAGGCCTGGATAAAATAAATAAACATAATATTCATGATAAATGCAAACGCAATTGAGATTCTAAAGTATCACTTAATGCATATGGTGCGAATAGTTTAATTAAGATTATTAAGGTTTCATTTAAACCACTGGACCAATTTAGTATCTACTCAATGTCATCTAAATAACAGCAATACAAGCATTAAGTCAATTATATTCCTTACTCTGAAACTTGGGACTTCCTTTCCGCTCACTATGTGGAAGGTCTGCGAACTGCACCCGATGTCCCGACATATTTCGTTTCCTCTCGGGTCAATAGCGGGACTGCAGTGCTCGACTAGTAGCCTAGTACTTTCAAAGTATCCGGCGACAGTCTCCCTTTTGAATGACGCCCAGAGAAGCCTTTAAAAGCACCGCGGGCAGCGTCTGTCATTGAGTTCGATTTCTTCGCTGTGTGCATGCCAAGTCAGCCGCAGCAGAGACCAGTATACTGCAGTAGGCTGTAGTCTTCTCAAATGTCAACCCACCCTCACCTGCCGTGAGTGACCGAGCATCTGGTGGTAGGCTCTGTAGCCTACTGTGGTCCGTCTACGCATTTGGGCGAGGCACATAAATGTTTCCCTTAGCACCAGGGGGAAGAAAAAACTTTTCCCCCGATGAACACGACTGCAGAGTTACGTCATTTTAAACAGAGAGTAACATTGGGTTAGGGCTAGGCTATAAGATACTCGCATATAGAGCTATGCAATAGACATTTAGACTACAATGTGAGTCGTTTTATAAATAAAGCATTAGGCCCAATATTCTTATGGTTTTTGCACCTACAGTAGCCTAGCCTACCTAATATATTTGGCCTCGGCAGGAATAATTCAATAGCCAAACATGTTAAAATAGACTTTTCTAAGGTAGTACATTCTACCACATTGTGCAGTGAACATTCGCAAATGCAATTTAGTGATGCTAACTGTAGGCCTGAGTATTATAATAAAGCCTAGTTTGCCATCTAGTGGTTATAAAGTAAAACGTAGCCTATGCATCCCTCGGTAGTTGTAATCGGTTATTATTACCGTCTTGATTTGCGGTCAGTTTTCCATCTGTGGTTGGCGCAAACCATCCTCATAGGTCCAGGTATCGTTCGTTCATTCGTTTTTTCGTTTATATTGGAAAACGAAAAAACGAGAAAACAACTCCTTTTC